>PXOD01000166.1:0-46242 GCA_003012165.1 Paramyrothecium roridum
GGGCCACCCTCCTCCACTTCAAGAGCTCGTTCCTTGTTTTTGTAATTCCCATCATTTTCATTCGCTGTCCAGTTTCCAGCCAGAGAGTCATGCATGCCCTCACCATCTACTAGATTCAGGAATTAGACTTATCAGAGCAATCTGTGTGTAGGCCAGAAGGAAAATGGACGTAGTCCACTTTTTGCTGTAGAGTAAAGCCCATACATAACCAAGAGCAATTAGCTATTGCGAAAAGGTGGATCCCGCGTTTATCTTGGAACCAGATCTCCTTCACATCTTCACCACTCGCTTCTTCCTTTTTAGCTTGGAGAGCTACCCATGGAACTGCTCCGGTAGGCTTGCACGGCGCATTTTCACTGGGTCACTTATCACGGCCATGGATCAGCACATCCACGCCTGCTTGGGGGTGGAGCCAGGAAGAGCAAAAAGGGGGGAGCGTGACAGGTATTGTACCGTAGCACTCTCAGACGAACGAACGCCGATCGATCAGCTAGGAGCATGCCTTGCCTCGCTTCTCTGCCTCCCATAGGCCTGCCGCGCAGGTGGCTCCGGAGGGAACGAGGGAAAGGGGATCGCCCGCGCAGTGTTGCCCAGGGCACGCATCTTGTGTCTGTTGTGCTACGCTTCCTTGTAGCTACCCGTCGATGCGGTGAGCTGAATCCCAACCCAGCCAGAGCCTGGTGACCCTCCCTACCCCTTCGATTCCGGTCAGTTCCCTCAAGCCTACCAGTAAGCTTCCGTGTCTCACGTAAAGCCGTCACAGTATTGAGTCTTGTGCCAGGCGCAACAATTTGCCATGCTCGTGAAAACTATACTTGTAGAATTCATTGGGTATATATCACCATCAAGATGACAACTGATATTGTACAAAGGTTCGTCGTGACAGCCCATTTCCCAGGTTTCCCTCCCTCCCCTATCCCACCCTGATATCCTTCGTAGTCACAGTTAATGTGAATGCTGCTCCGGTGGGTGCGTACGACGTGAGCGAACGCTGTGAATCATAAAAAAAGAAAAAAAGGAAGACGAGTAAAAACACATGCGCGTTTGAAAACCACCCCAAAAGAGCAACCTTTACTCCATTCAACGCCGATCCGGAGCGGGTGCCGTTTAGTCGGTCCGTTCCCGTGGCCTTCTGTGGCAGATCCAAACAAATCCAATCCCCAAAATTGCTCAACTGCCCCCTCCCTATTGGACTCTAGTCGGGTCACTCAAGACTTGGAGTGCGCCCATGTCCAAAGGCGGTAAACACGAAAACGATCGACTCGAATGATATACATGGCCGTTCCCAGTCACGACGGTCCATCACCGTCGTCAGCCCTTTTGGAACCCAAATCTATGCCGCGCTTATCATGTAGTTGGTAACGAAAGAAATCCTTCTGATTAAAAAGCCGGTAATAGTTGCTTGCCGTATTTTTTGGCCGTCTTTTGTAAAAACAGCGCGGTGAAAGTCACTGAAGCCAGTTGATGCTGGAGCAACGATGGATGAAGAAAGTCAAGATCGTACTGCTGCTGTGTCGTCTAGCGTACCGTTCTTAGTCGGAGTGGTGATCCTCAGACCCAGCCTCTGACCGGGCGTCGCCACGATGGACCTTGCGATGTCTGCGCAAGTTTGAAACAACGGAGAAGTGTCGGCCACAGCCCTCAACCTCACAGGCAAATGCTGTAGAATTTGGTTAGTATTGGTCGGCCAAGATACCGTGATTCGAAGAGATTGCACTTACGTTTTTCTCCCGTGTGGCTGTACATGTGAGTTTGCAGAGAGCTCGGACGCGTGAATCGCTTGTCGCACACCTTGCACTTGTGCTTCTTCTGGGTGCTTGATGACACTTTGGAGCTGAACTGGCCCATCATAGATTGGGGCGCGGGGGGAATCTGAGAACCCATGAGTCCATGAGGCCGAGGCAGCGTCCTCGAGTTGACGGACTCGATATCTGAGCCGGCTGTCGAGTAGTCTGACACAGAGTCGCCGTAGTAGGAGCTGAAGTTGCCAGTAGACGAGATGGAGGAGCTGGTTGAGTGGGTTGAGGGGAAGCCGTACGAATCGACCGACGAGCGATCGGCGCGAGCGCCATAGATGTTTCGTGGTGTTTCTTGGCTCATCGCCAACATACCGTGACTGGCATCGAGTGCATCGGCGAAGCTTCTGCGATCATCAGGCGGGACGCCGCTATGGTAACAGTTTAGACATGCGTTTGTCATCGCAAGGTATGGATAACTTACGACTGAGAGTACCTCCTGGAAGATTCGGACTCAGCACCCAGTCCGAAAGCAGGTTGGCGCACATGAGCTGGTGCGTAACCAAGAGTGTCGTAAGAAGCAGAGGTTGGTGCAAAGTGGTTGCTGACAGGAGATGCCGAGGTGGCATAAGTGGGATCACCATATGCTGCTGATGTTGTGTGCATGCGGTTCATGTAGGGAATTTCTAGGCAAAATGTCAGTCAATTGAACTTGGGTGCAAGTCTCGAGGAGGGGCTGTCAATTACCAGCTGCTGAAGAGGTAGCCACGGGAAGCGAGCCGTAGGAGCTGAGTGACGATGTGCTGCTGGCGCTAGCTCGACCACTGGGTGCTTTTGCGGCCATCATGCTGTGGCTTAAGGGAGCTGGCTGCTGGCTACCAACGAACAGGCCGCTGGTCGAAGGTGCCGGCGGGGCTGCTGAAGACGATGACCACGGGTTTGAGAAGGCAGGAGGTTGAGAGTGAGCAGAGTAGTCGAAGTTGAGCGCATGCCCGAACCTCTGCTGTGTCGTGTCTAGCGTCATGGTCATGTTGGATACTCCAAAGGTAAAAATCCTGTGAGCCGGGGCGTAGTGAGGTAAAGTCGTGATGGGGTCGCGTATATCTGAGGAGTCTCGAGGGGATAAGGCTCGCCGATGTGTACGGTGCCCGTGAATGTGTTTTGGGTGGATGAGCAGGTTTGGTGTATGTGAAGAGGGAAAGAAGGTTTTGTTGATCAGATGCGCGATCCTGACTAGAATAAAAGCCAAGTCGGTAACACAGATCAGAAACAAGAAGATCCTAACTGGAGACGCATAAAGGAAAAACCCCAAAGGTGGGATCAGCCAAGTCTTAAGTGTCCAAGGTTTCAACTGACGTGCGTCAACCCTCTGTGCGCTCCAAGGAGGTAGGTACAGGAGGACGGAAGACTGAGTGGAGGCACCGTTGCCTTTAGACGGGAGTGAGAGGAGAGGTGTGACGACTCTGGCCTAGTGATCGGCGGCGCGACGTCCTGCTCGCAGTGGCCGAGGGCGACAGGGTTGGGTGCGATGAGGTAGGGTAGGAAGAGGAAGATTAAGAACCGGACCAGGGTGGTCCCCTAAGTTGATGTTGGATGGCCCTCGAGGTGGACTTGACAGGCCACGGCACTTGTACAAGCGTTCCGTGGACTCGAAACAATCAACAATGATGATTTTGGTGATGTTGGGTACCTTGAGTGAATCACTTGTGCGTAATTTCATCCAAGGGCGACTCAGGAATGCTCTTGCAAACAAACTGCTGAGGTATGCGAAGAGGGCGTATGTAGATTTTTGAAGGAGGATTTTGCTCGTTGACAAGGGGAATTTCCCAAGGACCGGATTGCAGGGCCAAATGTTGTATGAACAATGATAAGCCCCCCCCCCCCCGGGAGGACAACAGCTTATACATGTATCCCACAAAAAAGTAGAGAGAAAAGCGAGCCAAAGCTTTAGACAACCAGGCGAACGGTGTGGATCTGGGAGGAGGAGGGGCGCGGGTAGGGATGTTGGATGCCCAAGGGGGGAGGGGTGATGTCATGATGGATACCCCTGGGGTGCGGACAAAATCCGTAAGAGACAGACAAAGTACGCAGCGGCCAAGGCACCATAGTGGAGGTGGGTGGAGGGTCACGGTTGGCAGGGAGGGGAGGGATGAAGTGGGTAAGGCTACGGCAGTTTTGCGACGGCCGCAAAAAAAGGTTCCTTGTGTCTTCCTGAGTCCCCCCCCCCTGGTCAAACGCCGCTGATGTGGCGGGTCTCCTTCGAGATGGTGCTTGCTCGCTGGGCGGAATTATGCAGGGACTGGGTCTCTCTGCAACCGGCAAATGACTCTGGCCACAACAGTTCATAGGCTCCCAGCAATTTCGGGGTCCTTGACAAAGTCGAATTGGGTCACAATACGCTCGGTCATTTCGCAGGGTGGTCCTTTTGCCCAGATCCAATGACACGCCGTTCCCAAAGTATATGCTTCGCTCTTGCGGCCGGGGCACAACTCGACCGGCCCGTCAGGGATTGGCTGGATGGGGAAAAAGAAATGCAAGATGCGCAATGAGGTCGGCTGCTGTACATGCAGTACTAAGGCCTCCGCATAGCACAGCGGGAGTACCTTGGCCTGGTGTCAAATTCTCACCTGCTGTCGTACCGTAAAGAGAGTCCTGCATGACCCGGCCGGTACGCGTTGAGCCGCAGCCACCAATGAGAAAGCCCCAGAAAAGCCCTGACGTAAGGAACTCGAGCGTTGGACAAGGGGAAGCATGTAAGTGGAGACGCAAAGACACCAAACTTAGAGACAGTATGGGAAAAGGTGTGAAGGAAAAAAAGTGCAGTTCCGGCACAGTGTTTTTACCACACAGTGATTGTGGCCCACAGCCAACAAGTAGCGATACTGTGCAATGCATCCGACGGAAACTCTGACATCAGCCTTCCGGGGAGCTTCGCCGCGTCGCAAGAACAAGAAGTCCTGTCCTGCACTGGACCCAACTAACGCGAGCATCCTCTTGAGGAGGCATCCTGTGCAGGGATGCAGGTTGCCCAGGACATCGTCCGCTCTGCCGTCATAGTGCCCACACGCATTTGCAAGATGGCCTTGAAGAAGGTGACGCGGTAACGGACGAGCTGGGTCTCACAGGATGCGTTACCTTATTCATCATATCATAACACCCGTGGGGGCAGATGGCGCTTGATTCTGCTTATTGTCATGAAAGTAGCAGCCGAGCTCCGCCATGTATACAGTATGGCTGAAGGAGAGAGTGCTATGTAAGAGCCGACAGGAAACTGGGTGGGGGTTAGCAGGGCAGGCAGAGTTCGGATGCTACTATCCGCACCAACTACTGCGCTTGGTGGCTTGTCCTAGGTAAACGGTCGACGACAAGTTAATCCAACGCGAATGCCCTCTCTCAAAGGCCGCAATTCAAAGGCTCGTGGTAGAAGGTGGTTCCATGCTTTGGTTTCCTTGTATACGCGTAGTGTGTCTGGGGTTTCTTTTTTTCCTTCTTTCTTTTGGGCCTTACCTTTGCCTTTCGCTTGTTTTCTTCATCTCGTGCCACTGCCAAATTTTGGGCAGATTCGGTGACAGTCCGGTGATGTGGAGTCGACATAATTCGCGATGCAGCTACGCCTTGTCCATAACTCCAGAGATACTGGTTTCGAGTTGCTCGAAGAATAGAATGCACCCCGTACCGTAGATTCCAAAGCTCACCTTCGAAACCTAGTCGTGTGTGCTGATTTTGGGGGGTTATGAAATTGCCCGAGATTTTCTCATGGTTGAGCGATGCAAGCCCTGCCCCTTGGTCGGAACACAGTCGTGCTTGCTGTTTGCAGCGTCTCCCGCCTGCCTGCCTGCCTGCCTGCCTGCCTGTCTTCCTTCCTTTGTTTCTGGGTTTTTCTTCTTCGTTCATTATTCTTTAAAATTCTGAGTCACCCGTCGTTGCACCATCCTACATCCCGCCCTGCCTGGAAAGAAAAGTCGCACACGCACCCTATTGCGAGCACGCAGCCCATCTCACTCAAACTACGTCTTGCCATTTGAGCAGATGCTATCGGCAACATCAGTTGCACCCTCCTCCCAATCTGCTCTCCACAGTGCGTCCAAGTACTTGCGTCGAACTCATCAATCCGTCGACAGCATGATGGGAGTGGCGCTAACGCTCTCGCCATGGTTCTTTCGCTGCTCCTAGTGCTACTCCCATCTAGGTCCTCACTAACGGACTCAACATCCACACGCGTCCGTTGAGAAGTATAGCGCCGTCAGCCTAGGGTGGCGACCAGGACGAATGCCGATGAAGCAGCCCGATTAGCATGGCAATGTCTGCCTTATCCTGCGGCCCCTGGTGCTCTAAGTCGGCGTTAAGCCAGCCGCCGAAGAGCCACCAGCGCCGGCTTCTCCAACTCCCGGTGGCGCTAAGAGATCATCTGAAGAAACAGTCCTGGGCGGTTGGCCGTTCCATTGTCCTCCCACGTCCAAGCGCCACGCCCTGAGCAACCCGCCCAGACCCGTAACGCCATTCGAGGGTTTTGCTTCAGGGTCCTCCAAGCCTCGCTGCTGGCCATGTGCAGTTCCATCCTCCACCCCGTCTTTCGGCCGAAACTTGGCCGGGTTCTGGCAATTGAAAGGTTTTGCCTGCACCCGTTAAGGGAGCCGGTCGGAAGCGCCCCTCTTCCTCCTTCCTCAGCACTCTTGAAGCGAGCAAACAAAGTCGGCATAGCCTAACGTAGCTTCCCTCTTTGCAAGTCTTCGAACAGGCAGCACAATTTTTCAACCGGAGCCTACTCTTTGCATCGAAATTTAGCGCTAGATAGCGCCGCACTGCCTTCTCCATTCTAACTTGCAAGGGCATCCACTCAACATCGGCTTGTTGGATTGGCCCACTGAGCCAAGCACACCTGGCTGAATGCCCTGGTGGGCATCCTTCTTTCAAAAGAACCACAAAGCCTGTCCCGGCTGGCGGCCGGCTCATCGAGCGTAGCACTTGCGGTGGGCTTGCCTACAGTAGCGCTTGTCAAGATTACGCTTTCCCTGGGTGCCAGTATGCCACCTCGAGGATTTAGAGAACAGGCCAACTACCGGACCTTGCCCCCGCCTCCCTGTCGCTCACCACTGCCGATGCCTCGTGAATCTTTAATTACATTTTCCCGCGAACCCAAGAGCAACTGCTGTAGAAGCAAGCAGGCAAGGACAGGTCTCCTGAAACGCACCATTCAAGGCTTGCCTGCTCGCCATCCCCAGCTGTCATTGGAAATCTACAGGCCACCCCAGACTCCGATTCTCGGAATTGCACGCCGATCCAACCAATTCCTTCCGGTACCATTTGTACCCGATTGGCATGTTCAAAGCTTTCGGTATGAATGCAGGAATGAGCTCTAATCCTTTTGTTTTGTTACAACGTAAAAGACATTTCCGGTTTTTTTACTTCCTTGATCCTACTTTTTACAAGAAAATGCCAGATTTTTCACATTTATCTGGCCGAATAGGTTTCGAGGAATTCAAAGAAGAGACAGCCCCACCGGAGCTAGATTCCCGAGATGGTTGTGGGCACCAATCGTCCAGATCCCACTAGGTCACCTGAGTGAGGACCCTTACTCAGAACATTACCACAAGCACAATTCTCAGTCCTGCGACCAGGATTTGTTCAAGCTCATTCGTTCTTCAAAACTTTTTTCTTCGGGTTCGAAGGATACAGTGGAGAAGTAGGGAAGATCACCGATAGCAACCCTTGCGGCTCTCATTTCCTCGTCTAAGATGAGAGGAGCATTGTATTATTCCGGAGAAGGCTACTGGTGGCCTGCACGCCCCAATCTTGACCAGGATCTGACAGGGGTGTGTTTCAGAAGGTGCCAGCGACCCATGGCCACGTAACCCTCGGGCCAGGATTAGAGGACTGCCAAGCTCATTTTGGTGAGCGTCTGGGGAAGATCGTCGATGTGGCGTCACTAACTTAAAATGCCGTCCCATCCAACCTGGTGAAATGGCAAACAAGTTGTAAGATTATCGAGTCAGGCTTCGCTAATCACAGTGGTGGACTGAATAACGGATACCAGTCCGATATAGCTGTCGAGATTTGTCAATATCGAGCAGACTGCGGGAGAATTTGCGGCAACCAAAGATATTCATACGACGGCTGCAGTTGTACCACGCTTTTCCTCTATGACGGGTCGTACCTAGTGAGGGAGTAAGTCATAGCCACGTTGGATTATCTGGTAATTCTCTCCAGGTTAGGAAAACATCAGGGATTGCAGGGAAAACCCGAACGTACGGGAAGGATAGGTACGCTGTTGACCTCCTCACTCTGGCTTGGTCAACACATTCTGGCATGGCTCGAGCCAGAAATGGCAGTTGCAGGATGAACAGCCGATTAGACGCTACTTGCTGTTGCGTTCATGGGGTGCCTGAGTTCCCTTGGCGATACAATGACCCTCCCATTGCTATTCTCCTGGCGTTTTCGGCGTGGTCCTCTACCATTTTGAATCATGATGCCTACATTTTATGTGGACTCTTTTCCTGGATATGAGTCTTTTTTCCCCACGTGAAGCGCCGCGTTTAGCGCTGTGCGGCAAGTGAGCAACAGCGTCGTTCGGGCTGGTCACAGAGGACTGAGTGCTCGCGGTGACGTCAAGGACTGAGCGCAATTATCGTCCTAAGGCGTGCTACGCACATCAACCCTAGCCAAGCATTGCGCATCGACTCGGCCGGTGCTACGTGTATCAAACTCCGCATCGGCCGCAAGATAGGGAACGAAGGCTTCACGCCATTAACGGTTGGTCCTTGAAGCTAACAGTGTATTGGCAACGCGAGTGTTGGATGGGAGGCAAATGGTCATCTGGCGGGGTCACAGTACCGGTAGACTAGACGTGCATCTGTGCGTAACCCGTCGTCGCTACACGGTTGAGCCTAAGCCGCTCCCGCCAAAAGGGGCAGATGACTTTCGACGGCACCTTGGCGCAGGTCAGCCTGCTAACACCAGGTCGCATTCAAAGGCGGGTGTGGGCGGGGGAGGGGGGAAAGAAAGAGACGTCGGTGACCGGCCGGGACGGATGGCCAGAAAGGTCTGCCCAAGGCACCGCCCACTCAAGGCTAACGGTGTACCCCCACCGTCTCTGACCCTGGTCTACAACCATCAGCCTGATTGATACGAGCGGAAAAGAACTTTCTTCTTTCGCAGTAGGTGAGCCCTTTGGTGGTCGGCTCGGGGAGCCTAGGCTCCGGGAAGTGAGCACAAAGAGGCTGTGGCTGCATGGCTGCTCTCTGGTAAAGGCATGCCAGCCGGGCAACGCTTGTTCTACCTTGCAATTTGGCGTGTCGCAATGCCAAGCATTCGATGCAGGTCTGGTGGAATAAGCTCACATTGCATTGGATAGGCGAATTTCAGATTAAGCAGGAGAGCGGCAACAAAATCGCAAAGGCCACTTTTGCGGATGCTCGTGGTCTACTGGGTGTGGCCCCGAGAGATCCTCGACTTGGTCAATGGTTGCATTGACAAGAAGAATCATATCCCTTCGATCGGAGCCAAGGACACAAATCTTTGGCCCACGTTAGGTCGGGTTTCGAGCATCAAAAAATAACCACCCACCCCCAAGCCTCCAGCGGCGGTTGCTGGCGGATGGACCAGCTCAAACTATGTGGCTTGCATCGAGTGCACGCAGGCGCCAAAGGTCTCCAGAAAAGGAAGAAGAAAAAAATCAAATACAATTGCCAGCATCCCGGTCCCTTTCCTTGAGCCAGACGGGGATGTTGTTCCCAGGCAATTTGGCCGAGACATACTAATCACCTCGCAGCAGCCGGGTATGGGAATCTTGCCAATCGGCGCCCGAGATCAGAATTCCCATCACTCTGCAGCTCACACCTTTTTCCCTTTCCTAAACGAGGAACCCCGACTAGCTACTCCAAGCAAAGTATCGGACTCAACCTTCGGCCGATTCCCATCATGTTTTCCCTCCCTACGTTAATGTATGCCATGATGACATCTCATCGCCATTTCTTCGTGGGATCATCGCATAACTCGGCGAGAAGCAACAAAATTATGGGTTCATTCTTCTTGGCTTCAATGCTTGGCCAAAAGCTTAAAATCCCATAGCGAAGATCAGCGTCGCTCGATCTTCCACAGCCGCGGCACTGGTTCCTCCAGCTCCTTCCTACCAACCCATAACGTGAGAAGCTGGCCTAAAAGGGGGGCTTACCTTCAAGCTGCTCGCTGCCGTAAACCAAATCTCCCGGTGCCCATGATTTGGGACGTAAGTCCATCAAGACCCATTGGCTTCCTCCGAGGTTGTAGGCCGGCTCAATGATCCTGCATCCCACCCCGTCAAACAGCGGACAACACGTGAGAGGAAGGATTTGTCCGGTGTTGCTGTAAGGGTTTCACCAAATACATTCAATAATGAATATACGTTGTGCACACACGCCGGCGCGTGTCCAGAGGGACATTGCACATTGCGTTACACAATTCACACCGTTCCTTCTGGAAGCAAGGATCCGGCGTCGAGCACTCGACCATGCTCTTCTCTACTCTACCTGTGTTTCTTGCTTCTGCGGGTCATCACTCCTTGGTTAATCTGTTGCTGGAGACGGGCAGAATCTCGAGCAAGCAACAAAGAAGAATTCCCTGCCAGGGGCGTATCATCGACATTCCAGGCACTGAAGCCTCGGCCGCTACCAAACACCAAGCTGCCATCTTGGCCGTGCTTTCGCATGTCTCTGTTTTCTGTCCCTGTGTCCTGTGTGGCCCCTGGGGTCCGCGGGAAGTCCAAGTCTGTTAGTTTTCGCGCCCAACCAAACGGCGTCTTTAGTGCCACACCAATTGTTCTCCACGCCGTCATCAGCAAAAGTTCCCTCCTCCATCCACTCCTCCCTGCGTAGCAAACGGCACCCTCAGTTTTCCTTCCCCCCATCCCTCGCATCAGCACGTCCCTTCTTTCTTTTGCCCAGTACCCGCTGTAGAAAGCAGGAGTGGGTGAGCGAGCCAGCAAGGCCGTCCACATTGGACATTGGTAGCCACGAGACTTCTCTTTCCTGCCGAGGCTGCTGCCGATCGAGCCCTGTGTTGAAGGATCGCTAACGAGTCTATCTTGTTCGGCTGGCGCTACTGCATGTTCCGCCAGACACGAAAGTCATATGGTCTAGTCTGTACACAGAGTACCATGACAGGACGGAGCTCTACCAGTAAGCTATGCGATGGTCGCGCTGCAGCAAGGAGCCGTATGTAAGTTATGTGGCAGCAACAGAAGGAAAGTAGGGCTCCTGGTTCCACGCACTGTGGTGGCCGATGCGATGTGGGAAACGCGCCGAGACATGACAAAAAAAAAAATCAACTGGGAGCCCGGAGATGGGGTTGCGTTCCTCGACAACCACATGCCTGGGACGGAAAAGGACAGGGAGCCATCTGGATACTTTTGACGTAGATGGAGAGACATGCCCTGGACGGGCCGTTTAGTTCTGAAACACCGCCAGGCGGAAGTGCGACTACCCTGGACCTTGCATGTTCCATTCTTCCACTCACCTCTCATAAAAGCTTTTATTGGCATGGGGAATGTATCATGGGAAACATGGTCAGATTTGTACTCTTTAGCCGGCTTCCCTTGTTTGCCAATAATGGATCTCTATCGACATCACGGCGGCTTGGCGCAGCGGCTGTTTGTATAGCTGCGCATTTCGCCCTGTTGCCATTAACAACCCCGTAAGGTGTCCTCCTCGCCAAAAGACGAAAAGGTCCTGCAGCCGCTGGCAATGCTGCACCCTCCGAAAGGAGCATCAACAATCCTGCGGCCATCCACTTTGAAACTTAGCCGGTGTGGTACGCAGGCCAGTTATATTGGAACCTTTGCACCGACAATGCCCTGCTCCTATTCTTTTCCATAACAAAGCGAATGCCAGTACCATGGTCGAACGTGTAACGAGTTGAAGCGTAGCACTCCGGGCGGTACCGGAAGTGGCAGGGTCATGGGACAGAGCTTCGTCGCAAAGTTCCGCTTCATGCACCCCTTTTGTTGAACCGGCATTTTTCTCTGGACCCCAGGTCATATGTGGTTTTCTCCTCTAATACACCATAACTGTTGCATTATTGGTAACAAAGGACGCGTGAACTTCACGGTAGCATGCACGACCAGTACCAGGTGAGGTTTATCGGGATGAATATCATTGAACCGCCTATCGCCTACAACATTGTGCTCATAGGAACAACGCCTCAACAACATGCTAGCCAGCTTTAAAATAAACCAGATGATACAAAAGAAGATTTGTGGCATGAGGGGGAAAAATGGGCATGACCGGGCTATCCCAAGACAACCACACGCTCCTCCAGTGATATCTAAATTACAACAGAATGGCCAGCTCAGGCCTGTCTATCTTGTCCTCGTCCAGGTTAGGGTAGTAGGGGACCATGGCATCTGCCCCCTGAACATACGCGTCGTTGTAAAGGCGCCAGTAGGGCGTTCGCACCTTGCGGGCGGGATGGAACAGACCAGCCCACACGTAGTTGAGAACCACACCGGGACCGACAGCCATTCGAATCGCCTCAATTGCCTCCACGATTCGATCGATGACGTGCGGGCTCGTCTCGAAGAGATTGGGATACAGGAGGTTAAGCAGGTGCACCATGGCGTCTTCGCAGCCGAGGCCCACGACGCCGAGGGCAATGTGCTTCACGACGGATGCAGCGGTTTGTCGATGAACCTGGTCACGGTCGATGAGAGCATCCTCGAGGAGAGGTGTCACTGCGTAGACGTAATCCTTGGCCATCTCGCCAATGTACTCAAAGAGGAACGACAGGGACTTGAGCACACCATTCTGAACGTTGAGCTCCGGCACTCGGTACTCGTTCATCAGGGCTGGCAGTACGGTGAAGGGCGCGCAAGTCTCGGCGACGATACCAATCGCAACGGCCGTGTTGACGCGAGACTGGCGCTCCTGGACGCGCAGGTTGTTGAGCAGGGTCGCCAACACGTCCTGGGGACCAATGGCCTTAGCGATGAAACCAAACGTGTTGTTGGCCGCTCGTCGGATGCCCTTCTTGTGAGCCTTGAGCATGTCGAGAAGCTCGAAGCAGATACGCATCCACTCGCGGGCGTTCACGCTCTCTGGCCCACGATCGGCAATACGACCAACCAGGTCGATCGTGTTCTCTTGCACCTTCTCGTGACGGTTGCGGAGAATAGGCGTCAGGCGTGGCAGGAGATCCTTGATGGGCGGCTGCATCTGGGCGATACCGACGACGGTAACAATAGACCGGAGGGCGCCTAGGATGGATCCCAGCACCTCAGGGTATTCTTCACCGAGGTACTCGTAAAGAACTATGCCGAGCTTGCCCATCAACGCATCCTCTCCACATTGCTTCATGACCATAGCAATGCGTGAGATCAGGTCGGCCGCTTGCTGCCGAACGGCCGGGACCTTGTGGTTCATCCTCCAAAGGATCGTGCTGACAATCTGAGGCAAGTATGGCTTGCATCGCGTGCCCAACGCGTTCACAACGGAACCGAAGCCGTTGAGCATGACGACGTCCTCCCCGCTCTGCTCCTGGAATGCATGAAGCATACCGTCCACCAACCGTTCCTCTAGACGTTCATTGATGTCCGCAGCACCCAGACTGGCGAGCATCTTCTCCACCGTTTCCACAGTCATCTTGCGGTATTGTTCGCTCTCGTCCTTCAAGTTGACAACGATCCTCTCGACAATCTCGCTGACTCCCACCTTCTGGCCAATGTCAACTGTCGTTTCCACCACTTGCCGGTAGTTTCGCTTATCGAGAGCCATTCGCCGAACCCAGAAGCTCTTGAAGAACTCGTCCAGGACATGCTCCTTGAGGTAACCTGCTGTCACACCCTCCGTGCCTGCACACTGCGAGACCACTTTGAGAACCACCTTCTTCATTTCTTCATCAGGCGATGAGAATTCTCGAAGAAGGATCTCCATAATCTGACTGGTATAGTAGTTGGCGTACTCTTCGTCCATGAGTGGGATAATGTATCCAACGGCCTTCAGGAAGCCGGCCAAGCCCTTGCCTCGCTGCTTGCGAGCGCCCGTCCACAGGGGGTTAAGAATGTCATCGAAGCTCTCAATACCGTATGGGTTCGACGCTTCGGCCAGGGCAGCGATGGCAAGACTGGTCACAGTTCTCACTTTGGTTTGCTCGTCATTCAGGTTGGGGCCAATGCACTCCACGAGGCCCTTGAGATGGGGCAGGACAGCGCAACCCATCAGAATTGGAATCTGCTGAACAATCTTCACTCCAGTATGTCTGGCTTGCCATGACTTTTTGCTTCGGCAAACAGCACGAAGGAAGGGCAAGAGAGCCGGAATTCCTAGAGCGGACGCAACCACGGCGAAAGCTCGAGCCGTAGTATTTCGGACGTACTCATCGACGTGGTCGATATCGGGCCGCATAGTACTGATCATGGTGGCAAGTCCGGCAGCTTTACTGAGGTTGGAGATAATCTCGCGACCTTCGACTCGTGCGTAGTAATCTTGATCAATGAGTAGAGGTTCGATGACGACAAGAATCTTGTGTACATAAGGGCGTACAAGATCGTCCAGTTTGTACAAAATTCTGTCGATGACCTTGACAAGCAAATGGCGCTCCTGGTCCTCGAGGGTCTTCTCCATCAACAGGGGAAGGATTTGATCAAACAGCGGACCGGCGCCGAACTGCCTTGCGTTGTCTGTAATCTGGCGAAGGGCGGTCTTTCGCATAGGTGGTGTGCCGTTTTTTATCTTAAGCAAAAGTCTCATGATTTTCCTCTCTTTCAGCTGATCAACGGTTAATGCATTCTCGTCAGAGCCGTCGGTGAGTTTTCCAAAGTATGCCATGTCTTCTGGTTTGAAGAATTGCAAATCGCCTACTCCAGGAATCTCAGCCGGCACAGGTTGACCCCCAAGTCGAACTTGTTCAGGATCTTGCATCATGAAACCTGATTGGGCTGCTGGTGTGGCCATGAGCTTGTGGGTTGGTGCTCTGGTAGGCTCGTAGCCTGGCGGTGGTTGTAGGATCTTGTATCCTTCATTCTCACCGGGTAGAAGCAAGTCCAGCTCTTCGTCACTGAGCGGCAGGTTGCGGCCAGAGATATCTGTCCCAAAGGCTGTCGGCAAGGCAGGCGCTTGGCTAGGATGCATCGGCGTAGCCAGAGGCTGGTTTCCAACTGGTGTCGCGGATGGAGCTTGGTCCCATCGCGACCTCTTCTTGAGTGAATCCCCGTCTGGTCCAGCAATAGAGGGCGTTTGGTCCCATCTAGAACGCTTCGGCTTTGCACCATCCGCCTCCTCCATTTTGACATCCTCCGTAGCGGGGGTCGCGGAGACATCCCACCTCTTCCTGCGCTTCCGACCTGCCGCCGCAGCATCTGTAGATCCGGACTCCGTGTTCTCCTTATCGCTGTCTTGGAGTAAGGGCTTCGCGTCGTCTCCATTTGTCTGGTCTGCAGTCTTGGCTTGGATGGCTCGTCGGACGCGCTCCTCTTCCCTTTCCAGGTCGCGAGCCTCCATGATATCGCGATAGCTTGAGCCATCTGCTGCTCCCGCTTGCCTGTTTTCGGCGAAAGGATCGGCTCTTGTCGGAGTGAGGACTCGATCAAATCGTCGCTTTTGGTAGTCGGTTTCGCGATCAACAATGCGGCCGCTCTTCTCGCCTTTCCCCGCCAGAATATCGTCCTCTTCGACTCCGTTGCCTCGAGCAAATTCATCAATCATGTCTCGCGACGCTGTATACTGACCAACAAGCCGGTGAGTGTTATCGGCATCCTCCATGTCGTCGTCATCGTTGCCCATGGGCAAAGACGTGTGATAACCGGCAAACTTGTCCGCTTCATCGCGTTCGTAGAGATCGCTGTCCGCATTGTCCGTAAGCTTTTGTTTCGTCAGATCGGCGCGTTGGTTTGAAGAGTCCAAACTGCGCGACCCTTTCTTGGCAGCCGCAGCAGCGTTACGCTCCTGCTGGAGCTTCTTGATCGTCTCAAAGTCCGCGTCAGACATCTTGATTACCGAGCATGTGGCTTCATCCCGGTTCTAAGACACACGAGAAAGGCGCAGCGTTGTCGTTGCGCATGGGGGGAGGCGATGTTTGAGGTTTGCCTTAGCAATTCGGGGGGCGTAGTTGGAAGCTCTGCGAACAGGAAGCAAAAAAGTCTCCAAACGCTAGCGCGCAACATCATCCGACGTTTACCCGCCTGGAATAGCGGCTTTCCAATAGATAAGGTAATGTAGCTCACTTGAATCGGCTGGTGATCGATAGTTTGCGACTCAATTAATCAAGTTATTTTTTTCCGTGTGAAACCTTGGCTGTTTTCTCCAGCTCTTATTAAATATTAAATGGAAACCTTTGGTGGTTGTTTTGTTATATTACTCCCTTCAATAGCACGATACAGTTCACAAGAGGATAATAGCCACTCATGTGCTAGGATCTACAGATGGCCTAAGTATGGAAATTTTCTATTGGTGTATCACCTGCTGAAAAAGAAGCTCCCATGATCATCCTCATGGCTTTCTAGTCACTGCGGACCTTGACTTCCAAGACCTCCCCAACTCGGTTTCTTTTCCCCGTCGCTTGTATCCCTGAACGCACGCTACCTGACCGTGTGAGATCCTGTCCCAATCTTAGCAACCAGGTTTGCGGGCTCAGCTGCCTCTGTTTACGCGAATGCGCTTAGATCTCCGCTCAACGCGCGCAAGAGAACCGTCTATCACCACCTCTGTCTTGACCAACGTCTCCACAGTTGCTTCCCTCTTCGTCGGTATTACCACGTCGGAGTCGATAGTCTTGGTTCCTTCTCCCTCCTCTTCTGCTTCAACCTTCACGACTGGCGTCGCCTGCTTTACAGCCTGGTCGGCGAAAGTTCGAAGATCCGCTGTGAAAAGTACGGAATGTGCCCAGCCCGCGTATGGGCCCCACAGAGCTCTAAAATGATCACCGACAGCATCATACATTGCCTTGTTGAAAGTCTTTGTCTTTGTCTTCCCAAACTTATAATCTCTCTGGGCAATTTGCCAGACATGAGTGTCCACAGGCACGGACTCGCCCCATCCCAGGCCCATCAAGCAAACGCAATCTGCAACTTTGGGTCCCACACCTGTCAGAGAGAGCAGCTCCTCGTGTGCCTCCTTGTATGTTTTATATCGGTCCTTGGGCAGGGCATGGACGCCGAAGCTTGGGTTAGCAGGATTGCGCAGAGACTCAAGCCAGTTTTCTGGCTTTTCCGTGGCGATGACCTTTGCGGTTTGGGCAATGTACTTTGCACGATAGCCGAATCCAAGGTCTCTGAGATGTGCCTCGACTTGAGCCCCAGTCAAAGATGCGGGACTGGGAAAATCGTGGAGCGCTTCTTCACCAATATGACCAATGTATGGGCCGTAATGCTTGCAGAGCTTGTGGACCTGTGAGAATTTAGCAGAATGAACGAGGTAGGTGGGAAAAGGATGCCTACCATTTGTGAAATACGGGAGATGTTGTTGTTACTGCTGCATATGAAGGCTATCAATGCCTCCCAGGCGTCCTGATTTAAGATGCGAACTCCCGTGAATGTAGGGGCCTTCTTCTGGAAATTCGAATCTGCTTTTGACCATGCTGTGTATAAAGTCCCCAAGTCCACACTCAGGCTAAAGTAATGGCGAAGGAGGTCCTCGGTATCATCATGTTCAGGAGAACGTTTCTCAGCAAGACCCTCCGGCCATGTGGACTTGTAATGAAGATGAGTAGAATCCTGTTTCAGCGACAATATGCGCCCTTGAAGCGTGCAAGTCCTAAACTTATGAGTTGAGGCTGGGGTTTTAGCAAATATAGAGGTTTCAAGCATACCATTCTTCGTTCAGCTTCCGCCATCTGAATGACTGACCGCACCGCAAAGTGGTGTCAATGCAAAGCTCCGTCAGGCTTACAGGTAATTTTCTCCATTCCGCAATTCTCTTCATCGGAGCACCAAGCCCAATTTAACATCGATCCTGTATCGAAGGGCAGGATGGTGAGTGAATCGCAAAAATGCTGTTGTTGCCACTCGTGTGTAAGAGAGACGTACTGCTTCGGAACGAGACCCACGACTTCAAGGCGTCAATGTACATACGGCATGTACCTGGCAGCAGGGACTTAAGTGGCGCTAACGCATCTTACCAGCCACTAATCCTTACTTGGCGCTAGTGTCAAATCACTGAAAAAGCTCCAGCCTCAACTTTCAAGGACCAAGCACATCGACAAGAGTCTTGTGCGGTCTTCGCTAATCTTTCGACTGCTCGAACCGGTACTCTTTGGGTTCGTTGGGCTTACCATCATATTCGACTGGGCCCTTTCTCTGCTTCGAAGATGAACGGCGACAGCTACTCGTCTCGCGGTAGGTATCCCATTTCCGCTATTCTCACAGTTCTTTCACCAGCTAACTGTTTGGCGTGCTAGATGGTCGAAGAGGGCGGGATTATCCCGTAAGTTGAATGCCATGGACGCGTTGAAACAGCTGCTGACATTGGGTGATAGTCTTCACGAGGCGAACGCGACGACCGGCGCGAACGTCCTAGAGATAGAGACCGCGACCGCAGACGCTCACGATCCCCAGACCACCGCAGCGGGCGCCGAGGCGCCGGAGACGTAGATGCCTACTCCTCTAGCCGAACACACAGGGATCGCGAACGAGAGGATCGCTATTCATCTGGCCGCGACCGCCGAGGTGAACGTGAATGGGACCGGGACAGAGGCGCGTCTCGCCGTGATACGCGCCGCGACGACGATGACCGATCTGGCCGCCGAGAGCGCGATCCTTACGACGACCGCCGCCGAGGAGGCCGAGACCGTCGTGAGGAGGCCTTTCCCAGAAACGAGGGTCGTCGCAGCGCCTCGCCACCACCGAAGAAGCGAGAACCGACCCCTGATCTTACCGACGTCGTTCCAATCTTGGAGCGTAAGAGACGTCTGACTCAATGGGATATCAAGCCCCCTGGATATGATCACGTTACAGCCGAGCAAGCCAAGCTCTCGGGCATGTTTCCATTGCCAGGAGCGCCTCGACAGCAGCCAATGGATCCCACAAAGCTGCAGGCCTTCATGAACCAACCTGGTGACCAAGTTACCAGCGCTGGTCTTAAGGCTAGCAATTCTCGTCAAGCAAAGCGTCTTGTCGTCTCCAACATTCCATCTGGCACAAACGAGGATGGAGTATTGTCGTTTTTCAACCTGCAACTCAATGGCCTCAATGTCATTGACACGACTGATCCTTGTATTCTTTGCCAGTTCGCAAGCGACCGCTCTTTTGCCATTCTGGAGTTCAGGAATGCATCTGAAGCAACAGTGGCGCTTGCTCTTGATGGAATCTCAATGGAAGCGGACGATCAGTCGAATGGCGTTGCCGATGGTGCTAACCAGGGCCTTCAAATTCGCCGACCCAAGGACTACGTTATGCCCGCAATCCCAGACGAAATGGCTTACGATCCTGAAGTCGTTTCGAACGTGGTGCCTGACACCATAAACAAACTCTGTATTACTAACATTCCTTCTTTCTTGACGGAAGAGCAAGTCATTGAGCTGCTGGCGGCCTTCGGAAAACCCAAGTCTTTCATACTGGTGAAAGATCAGAGCACGGAGGAATCCCGAGTAAGTTTGTTGTAGCACGCCGTGCCAATCATCAACTGACGTGGAAACATCTAGGGCATCGCCTTCGCGGAATATGCTGACCCTGCTGTGGCTAACCAGGGCGCCCTCGAAACCTTGAATGGTATGGACGTTGGCGGCAAGAAACTCAAGGTCACGAAGGCCAGCATTGGCCCCACCCAAGTCGCCAACTTTGATGTTGGTATCACTGCCATCAGCGGGCTGGCTTCCCAAGCCGCTGGCGAAGTTGAGACAAGCAAAGTGGTACAGCTACTCAACATGGTTACGGCCGAGGAGTTGATGGACAACGACGACTATGAAGGTATTTGCACCGTTACGGGTAGTTGCGATGCCACCCTGCTAACTGTAAATTTCAGAAATCAAAGAGGATGTCCTAGACGAGTGCTCGAAATTCGGTACAGTCACCGAGCTCAAGATTCCCCGACCTACTGGAGGCAGCCGACAGTCGACAGGCGTAGGCAAGATCTTTGTTAAATTCGACGCGACCGAGTCCGCCACCAAGGCTCTTACGGCTCTGGCTGGCCGCAAGTTCGCTGACCGGACAGTCGTAACGACATATTTCCCAGAGGTCATCAGAGCCGCCTCCCAGCTTTTTATTCACTCACTAACAAAATGCAGGAAAACTTTGACGTTGGCGCCTGGTAGGACAGTTCAAGGAGCGCGATGGATGGGTATGGCACTTCGTTGCCAGTAGCCGGGTCGGTTGGTTACAGAGTGAGATTTGAACATGACATTCCATGAAGACTCTGCAGCCTGCCCTGGAGTTGTAAAAATAGCGGACAGTAATTTGAGTTCCAAATCTTCCTGAACTGAACGTCACATGAAATGGAAGTGGGCACGAAACGAGAGGGAATATCATATTGCATTAAGGGTAAGTTGCTTTGCAACCATGATGGTCTAGTCTATTTGTAGTACTGCAAACCTATTGAGTATTAGCTGACAGGCTTAACATATGAAAGTGCATGCTGTAAGCGGGAATAGTCGTGGTAAAGTCAGAAGTCCAGTTCATTCATCGAGCCCGAGAGCTCTAACATAAGAGGTACCAGAAAAAGTAAATGTGTATAATATCATCATGTAGAATTGCCAAAGGTAAAGTATGGGTAGAAGGAAAGTCGGCGCGGGTATAACTCACGATTAGTTTCGACTGTGCCAAAATCTTGCTCTGCGGCAAGCCTGGAAAAAATTGCTGGCAGAGAATGAAGAGAGGCTCGCGTTCGGTCGAGTAAATCACAGGCTAGCGCGAGCTATCACGTGATTTGGGATGGCATCTGTGCTGGTGGGGCCTCGGATTGGCCCACAACCTCTGCCCTAACTAAGCGAAAAATTTCGCGCTCCACACAAACCTTTCCATGAGAGGATCTTGAACTTTCTTGTGCTTCACAATCGACAACCACCTCATCCTCACCACCGCCAAAACACCGCCAAGATGGGTAGACTTCACAGCAAGGGCAAGGGCATTTCTGCCTCCGCCGTCCCCTACTCCCGCGCCGCCCCTGCGTGGTTGAAGACCACCCCCGAGCAGGTCGTCGAGCAGATCTCCAAGCTCGCCAGGAAGGGTGCCACTCCCTCGCAGATTGGTGTTATCCTGCGCGACTCCCACGGCATTGCCCAGGTCAAGGTCGTCACCGGTATGTTGGGGTCTGTATCGGCGGACAGAGGAACAGAGGCTGACGTGACATGGCAGGTAACCGAATTCTGCGAATTCTGAAGTCGAACGGTATGCCACCCATATGAAGGACGAAGAAGGAATTGCACAAAACAAACGCATATACTCTTCCGACCGAAATACACAAACACTATGCCTCTGTACGGTTTAGACTGACAGAGTGATCTCACAGGCCTCGCCCCCGACATTCCTGAGGATCTGTACATGCTCATCAAGAAGGTGAGACCAGAATATAACACCGCGCACGGTATCTCATTGCTAATCATGCTCCTTAGGCCGTTGCCGTCCGCAAGCACCTTGAGCGCAACCGCAAGGACAAGGACTCTAAGTTCCGTCTCATTCTGATCGAGTCCCGTATCCACCGTCTTGCCCGCTACTACAAGACCGTCGGTGTCCTGCCTCCTAACTGGAAGTACGAGTCCGCCACCGCCAGCACCATTGTCGCTTAAGCGGCTCACCGCTACGATTGGACGTATTTGGCGGAGGAGGAGGTTACCCTGGTCTGGAGTTGGGGAACAATTATGGAAAACATGCATTTAGAGCCATGATGCTTCTGCGAGGGTCTCACCTGGGCCCAGGTGGTAGTCGAATGCCAGAAATGAGAGCAATTGACTACTAAAAAAGTAGCTTGACTGTGGTATCATCATCCAATGACCGCCAATGTACATCGCAACCTCCGTTAACGCCTTTCATTAATGCCCTTTATGTGCGCATGCCCGACACTTAAATTGTCCCCTCTAGTTCCTTTGACCTTTGCAAGAGATACTCGCCCAGAACTCGTAGTGGCTCACTTGGTCTAGGCGCAATGAGTTTCCAGCCGCAAATGAGATAAGCAAACAACTCACTGTTCTTTAGCCAATTGCTTCATTCCCTCTAGTAGTACGCCTGTGACCCTAGTATTGAGGTATTGTCGCACTTGGTCGCCGTGAGGCGGCGCTTCAGAAGGCATCGTGAATCCTGAATCTGGGTGGACTGATGCGGCGCGAGAGCCGTGAGCAGGAGTTCCTGTGCGGGCGGGAGCGGGACTAGGAGCATGTGCGACGGGTGCCGGCGACTGTGTTTGTGAGTGCAAGTCCTTTTCGGATATTGGCAATAATAAGCTTCGACAAGAAGATAACATACAGCAGCTTGGTCAACTGGCGCATCCGACATCACAATGTCTCTTTGCGGTACGTCTGTTGACTGTACGTCCTGGACGGCAGAAGTAGCGCTGGGCAATTCATCGATGACAGGCCCCAGCGGAGGGTCGGCTTGAGCTTCATCCTTCGTTATAGGGTCTGACATGATCGGCGCAGTTGTCAGAGAGCTATGTTGTCTAATAATATGTTAAGCTTGAATTGTGCTCCAAAGCGGTGCTGCATCCGGCTGATTTTCGGATTCTTGCACAAAATAATGGGACACGCTATCACCTGACTTCGCGTTCGATAGGCAGCCAGCACCGTGTTTTCTTCACCAAGACTGATTTCCTCAGACTCTCCCAGAAAATACATGACACGCCTGTAATCTTGACTTATGCGTATTTTGAGCTTCAAGCACGTTGGAAATGTGGCACGAGATGCTTGCGGAGAATGGACGCTTTCGTGAGAAGGATACCGCGGGTGGCGGGTGAGCAGCCAAGCTCTAGGACCACTACTACCAAAGATGATACCACGAGGCCTCAGAAACGCTTGAAGCGAGAAGAGGAAACGACGCCTGCCGGCGAAGAGAGCGAACAATCTTCTATTGAAGGAGAACCTTCCAGGCAACGGCCCGGTAGCGTGACTCTTGAGCAGAACCAAGAAGCACGTGAGACGCATCGCACTACAGACTTTGAGAACGCATTGCCTCCAGCAGGCGATGAAGATGAGGCCATACAAGAATATGAGGCCTTCAAATCATCCCAAGGTGATGTTCCAGATGAAACAAGCTCCGGTCAAACACGACCACAATGGGTCAGAGGCAAAAGCTCCATCTATGTTGATGCTTTCAATCTCGCCTTGGATACGGTCTTGGAAGAGGAGTCGACACTATTCGACACGAAGGAGTTGGATATTTTCGAACAGTGGAGAAGCCTAGATTATGAAGCGCAGTACCTGTAAGTCCCTGAAACTACCAATTCTTACCCTGTAGCTTACACATCAAAGCTATGTGCGATTGTTCCTTCGGAAAACCGCGTCATGGCATAGGACGAGTCGGTTGGGCTATTATGATGACGTGTCTGATCCGCAATTGGCGATTCACAACCTTCAAGTTACTCGGACACTTCCTGATGAGGAAGCACTTGGAGAGGACGATCCGGATGAGGCAAGAGTTTTTGGCGAGTTGAAGCTAGGCAGTACCTTCACATTTGCAGACTGCTCTGAGGACCATATCACGACCGTAGAAGATGCCGCACCGCTTTTATACCTCGACGAGTTGAAGGCTCTGGCGAAAGAGGCCAAGGTGCAAGGACGGAACAAGGCTGAATTGACCAGAGCGTTACATCGGATGAGTCAACAGCAGACGGGCTTGATGGCTATGGGACTGAGCCGGCAGAATAGTCGAGATTCAGGCTGTTCAGAAGACACTGACAACCCCAAATCGGAAAGAAAAACGCGTCTTCAACGGCATGATTCGAACCGTGAGCAGCACTTTCTAACCAAAATTCTCGATATCCTGGGGCCATGTATTCGATTATCGCCAGATACTTTTCAGCTTTTTGAGCGTGTCCATTTGGTCTTCTATAGGTCCACCGAATGGACAGAAAAGTCTCTGACAACCATCATTCTGGCCAAGATAGCAAGGAGGAACTTTCCAGACTACATAGTCTGTCGTACATCGACCATATTTGCATCTCGGAGGCACCTAGTGGATTTTGAGAATGCCATTCGACTGGAAGCCCAGGTCGACAGCATCCTCGAATTCAACGGACCTCCGGGTGAGGAGGGTTACCAAAAGGTTATAGACGTGTTTGAAAAGGTCTACCCGAAGTGGCAGCGTATGGTGATGGAAGAAGCGGAGAAAGAAAAAAC
Organism: Paramyrothecium roridum; assembly: GCA_003012165.1. Lineage (NCBI taxonomy): Eukaryota > Fungi > Ascomycota > Sordariomycetes > Hypocreales > Stachybotryaceae > Paramyrothecium > Paramyrothecium roridum. The sequence goes on from PXOD01000166.1 coordinate 23,958, forward strand.
GGTGTACGACATGGGTGAGGGAGCCTACCTTCGGAGATTTAACCCAGCACATTCCTATACTCGAATTATCCACAAAGCACTCTATGTGCTGGGTCGGAGAAAGGAGCATGGGAGGGAACACGAGCTACTCAGTGAGCTTCTTAGTCAACGTCTTTTTCATCTGGCTCGACGTGGCGCTTGGTATCAGCGCAAAGCGTTGCTAGAAGAGCATTACATGGCGGCGTTGGATGCAGATGCAGCCACATTGAATGTGGAACAACTCAACAAACGATGGAGACAAATTGCCGCAGCCACTTGCGAGACTGGCTTGCAGGACCCAGACTGTCATCTCATACACCATTATGATCTTCAGAAGCGCCTTACGAAGCTAGAGAAGAAACTACGAATTCCCCGACGCCTTCAACACGATTTTGGGCACGTTCGCCTCGTTGACCCAATTCAAATTACAGTGGAAGGAATTCAGATCAAGCGCGATTTGGAGTTGAAGCCTGGTCGTCAAGCTGTCAGTACGAAAACTATTTGGCTGGATGAGCTCGATTCGGGCGGCGAGTGCAGCGTCGAAGAAATGTGTCTCAGTCACTTTCGATCGCAGGGATGGAAAGGATACCACGCAGAAGGAGGTATCATCCGCACACTTTTTGCATATCTCTTCTATGACATCCTCTTCTTATACATACCGAATGTGTTCCAGACGGCGTATCAAACCTGCCCGTTGGACCTCCATACTGACACCTTCTTCCCCGTACGCGCATCTGAGATCAATCATCGACTCGTGGAAATTGCGAATGGAGAAGGCGAGCGGCTTCTTCACAGTGTCTGGGAAAGAGAAAAGGACAAGCGTACGAGTGTGGTAGGGTTGAATTGGGATTTCGACGTGGAGGACTTGGCAGAGTTGGTCAGGTGCTTCGAAGGAAGTGCCCTGGCTGCCGTATGCAAGGTGATGGCGCAGGACTACAAGTCGCGCGGAGGAGGGATTCCGGACTTGGTTCTGTGGCGGGCGTGTGACGACGCAGCTGCAACGTCGGAGCACCCAGGCAAGGCTCAAGGAGAGGTCATGTTTGCGGAGGTGAAGAGCTTGAATGACCGCTTGAGTGACACTCAACGGCTATGGATTCACGTTCTTACCAATGCCGGGGTCAAGGTTGCTTTGTGCAATGCGCTAGCTAGGGAGGTAAGGGCGGTTGATTAGGGTATCATGCGACTGAGCTTTTTGTCGTGACGAATAGGGCTACTTCGGCCGTCACATGATGATACCTTGAACCCATTTGCGGAACATCAGCATTTTGAATGCACCGTTGGGGCCGTCACATTGCCGTCACATCGGCATAGGCTTCATAGCTCCGACAGACGTATGTGCCGAGCCTGGATTAGGCCCACGATGCCAAATTTAGAACACATCGGGAGAACCATCAACTTGTGGGATGTTTCAGGAGACATGCAGCTTGACGAGCCCCAAATTGAAACACGGTCTCCCGCTCACCTCGCAGTCACCTTGTTGTTTCAGGAGGCTAGCAAGCTTCCACCTTATTGTTAAGACGAGCGAGCCAATAAGATAGCGAGAACAGGGTAACGGGCACATTTTGCAAGCACAGACTTCAACTGATCTCTTCTGCCGCTTCTCGAAAGACCCGCTTGCCCCCGTGAGCTGCATGGCGCACGGTCTTTGGACATGTCATTCGTAGGCAGGAATTGAATGGGAAGGGCATCAAACTTGCGTGGCGATTTGATGTTTTCCGCAGATGCAGTGTCGCGGGACAGTCCGCTTCAGCAGTGTCTTACTTTGAGAGCTAGAGAAACAGGGCATATGCGCTGATAGGCTGCGGCCTCTCTTTCGACGGCACATTCACTTCCAGGTGCGGCCATGTTGCTCGAGGTAGCTCGGATGCCAAGATCCGGGGTTCCCTTTGAACGAAAGCATACCTTAAGCATAGGCATGAGCATAGGCATAGACATAGGCATCAACGTCGCTTACAGCAGGCCTCAAGTTCACCAGCATGGCCCTAAGGAAACCAGGGTTGGGGGCTGAGGGTGGAACATGCGTTTGGCCAGCGCCCTGCATGCCTCGCAGTAGTGCGGTGTATGCGACTTTGGTGGACGAATGGCGCGGGAGGCCATGGGCAAAGTGGAAGAAGGATGAGGGATAGGCTGGTGATGCTCTCTGCACGTCGTGGTATCGTGGAGCCTCTCGTGTCGCTTCCCCGGGCACCCCTTCGTCCCAGCGCTCACGTCCGGGCGCTTACGACGTCCCCAATCACATCACCCGGCCCGCAGGAGTGGGTGACGGACCAGACCGAGTGGGCCAATGAGAGCGCCGAGCCGGCCTCAACACGGCGCTTAGGTACGAGGCGCCCTTTTGTCTTTTTTCGATTTTTAGCACTTAGCTCGACCGGGGTGTTGGGTCGTGTTGGCTTTGATGGAGGGGGGAAAAGGAAAGCCGCAGGCCCAGCACCTCCAAGCCAGAGTGACGACGACAACGACGCAACTCGTTCGGGGCGTGAAGCAGCATAGCTACCGGTCGTCAGCATACGACTACACCTTGGGGTCTGCTGCGGGCTGTGAATGCGGCCCTAAGAAAAATTACCAGATTCACTCGCGTCGTCAACAGCCGTAACCCGCAGCGGGTCCAGTTATGCTTGACCTCCACCACATGCCCGCTTTGCGCCTACGGCCACATGGTCGTACAGGGCACGAAGCCGCTTGAGCAGTTGCGTGGGACTCGAGAGTGCGCAGCGTTGTCGAGTGTAGTCCTCCACATGGGATGTAGACCATCTCCCTGTCCGGACGCCCCGGCTAATGTTCACGCAACGAGAGCACCCTTTGCACCGTGTTCGGCGACTCATACAGTACAGGGTGGAGGGGTTTGCATGAAAACCAGATGCTAGCTTCCAAAGTTGTTGGCTCCCGTGTTGTTTGCTGATTGCAGATTCAGGTGCAGTTTGCTTTTGTTTACAGGAGACGCGAGTCACTACGAGGCAGCACACGTACTTTGGTTGGATATGCTTGCGATGGAGCATCTGCGGCCCTTGAGGAGGCCTGCATGCAAATGGCGGTAAAAAAAAGGCATGCTTGACAAACATCCATTCGGATGAAAACGGCGAAACAAAATACAGGGAGAGTATGGCCAGGTTCGCTACTCGGCATTTTCTTAGAGCTTCACAATGTATAGCCACAAACTGCAAGAAGTGTCATGAAATCGCTGGATAGTATTTCTATATCGAAATAGACAGAAGCCACCCAGCCCGTCTTTCTGCGCATGCTAGTTCAATGATGTCCGCCCTCCCATTTCCGTGGTATCGAGCAGGAAGCAAAAATCCCCCTAACCCCAGTGCGCAACAAACTAAAACCAAGAAAAATCCAAGCGCCCAAAAAACTCCGTCCTTCACTCTCCATGAACCAGTCAACTAGTCCAGTTGTGGAGATGTACGTAAATCACAAGCCGAAGGTGCCTCCCCCCATGTATGCCAGGCATTCTAGCCCTGTGGTTCAAGTAATGCATGTCAAGCCAGTTGGTCGCGTTTAGGCTTGGGAAAGATCCATTGGGTTCCACGATGGTCGAGTGTCGAGTGTCGAGGACAAACAATGGAGAAAAGCATGTCGCGCCATTTGCTTTTGTGGGAATCCTTTCAAGAGTATATGGTAGAGTCGATGATGTAGTAAAGGAAAAGATGGAATTCATGAATGAGCGTAGTCTCGGTTGCGAATATTGTGTTGTAGAGATGCGTGACACAGCATCTCAATAAGATTGCGAAGCCTCTTTGGCTTTCGTGCGCCGTATGGCTTCCTGAGAAGGAGTAGATGGTCGGACAAGGTTGGTTGAGCAGTGAAGCGTAATCGTCGTAATCGTCGTAACAAAGGAAATAAACAACGAATCGCACATTGCCATCACTCAACCTTGCGTCGCTTGCCTCGAGGTGCGGGCTCCATTCTTGGCGTATAGGTGACGGTCCTGGTAACGACCTCCCTGATGTGACGGACGCTGGTCCGAGTGGACTTTGACTTCTTTTGCTCGGCAAAGTGGTGCTTCAGAGCTGTCTCCCAATCGAAGGGGGAGTGCATGCAGCGGGCACTGAATGGTGATCTGGGAATGCTAGGCGAGTCCAGATTCGACAAGGCTGGGCTTGGTGGGAGTTTCATGCTGGGGAATGTGGCAGGACCAGTAGGTGGCGCTGACATTGGCGCCGATGTGGGAAATGGGCTTGGAGGGACAAAAGGAGCGGTAGCCGGGGGGGAGTACTTGCTGGGTGCTGAAGTGGGCGGAGATCGATCACATTTGCAGGAGCAGTCCGAATGCTCGCTGCTGGCGGCGGTCCCGGGGATGGAGTCTGGGGTGGACTCGCCAGATGACGCTGCTGTGGGGGAGCCGAGCGCGATGGCCTTGGTGAGGAAGTCGGTATATGCCATAGGAGGGCTGATGGGCGTCTTGATATAGTCCGGCTCCGACTTGATATGGAATGACACTGCGGACAGTGGCGTGGCAGTGGTAGCGGAGGTGATTTCGGAGGGAAAGGTCGCTGTACTGGCCGAATGGACGTCGGAGGGGAAGTTGGCCGTCACGGGCGTGGTGAGCTTGCCCAGCTTTGGCTTGTTTGCAGCAGGCATGATGGCGAGAGGTGGAGTTTGGTAGCCGGAGTCCTGGGTGGGCGGAAGAGGCAAGGGTCAAGTCGAAGCCCAAGGTTGGTCAAGATGGACTTGATGTTATACTTGAAGTGCCTTGATGGGAGGAGGCGAGGAAGAGGGTGAGAGGAGGAGGGAGGGTAGGAGAGAGGAGGGAGAAGGTGGGCAAAGGAACCGCAACGGTTGAAGCCTGGAGAGCAGAGTGGGCTGGCGGCACGAGGTGATTATATTGTAAGGCAAGGTAAGGTAGGCAGGTTTGTCGGCGCTTGCAGTTGAGAGTGAGCAGCGAACGCTGGTTTAGGATGGGCGTGTAATGTAATGCTGTAAGTGGAGCGCAGAGCCTGGGAGGACGACCAGGGGTGCCAGAGGGAAGCGTTTGGGACAAGACGAGAGTGCCAGTCAGAGAGGGCGTTACGGGAGGGGCTGGCGGCAAGCAGACAGCCAGGGCTGTGTTTTGAATATGCGCCGGCACACTTGTTTGAGGCAGGGCTCCGGAAAGGTGAGACGACGCGGGGCGTGTGCGTTTGGAATGGGCGCGTGTTTCTTGGAAACAAGAAACGGGGTGTGGTTGAGGCGTTGTGTTTTGTTGCTCCCTGTGCAAAAAAGAGTTGGGTCAGATGGATATGCTTGTACTGGCTGGATGTTATGGATGTGATGTGGTAGTAGCCAGTGAGCTTCTTGACACCAGATCCGTCGTGCGATCCAATAAGCAGACAGAAATGAAGAGAAGAAGAAGAAGAAGCTCAACCAGAAACAAAAGTGAGTGAAATCTGCCGGGGCAGGATGATGGGTAATACAGAAAGAATGACGATGTCCCCAAGATGAAGGAGTGGATGCAAGTGGTGTTGGAAGCTAGGAGGATGGGCTTGACAGGCAGACTGCCTCCAGCTGGCCAGGTATGGTAAAGTTACCTCCCTAACCCCCCTATAGTGGGAGGGGCACCAGGGAATGGGAATGGAAGGGTCAAGCAGGTAGGTACAGAGTAGGTAGAGGCAGCGAAAAGACGCTGATACCAAGGAGTAAGGTACCTGGGAGGAGGGGGAGGGGCGTTTGGTACGTACTGGCTAGGACTAGGTCTTCTTTGTTCCTTTATTTGGCAACGGCCCCCTGGTAACCGCTCGAAATCTTGGGGACGAAAATCCACCCTGAGCCGACAGGCGATTCGTCGAGCCGGTATCTGTTGGCGCCGGGGTCTCTCGAATTGGATGCGGCCCCTCCTCTCTCTAGTAGTCGCGGCGAAGCCTCTGATTCGATGGCTGGGCGATTCGTGAGAGCCTGCAGGGTTGCCTGTCCGGGGGGGGGTCCAGTCCCGTTCCAAGCGCGCAAACTAACGGCTGGGAGCAGCCAACAGGAAGCAATGTGATGGGAGCGACTAGCGGACGGAACCAGGAAGGCGGGCAAAGTCGTGTGTGCCCGTCTTTGCGTACGCGGCTGCTGTGATTGGTCCTGCGGAAGTCGGATGATGTGAAAGTGCAAAAGCCAAGGGGCAGGATCTGTCGTTGGTCCTTGACAGGATGGTAGTTATGGGGTGCGTGGGGAGAGAGAGAGAGAGAAAGAGAGAGAACAGCGCAGCAAGAACACGACTTAATCCGGATCAGACCAGCTGGTCAAAGAGGCAAGAGAAAAGAGAAAAGAGAAGGTTGTGTAGGTGTTGGTTGATGTTCGAGTTTCTTTACTTTGACGATGGCCTCGCGAACCTATTATATCACAATTCTATGTCTTCTCCAGCCCCATAACAAAGCCCCTTGATTTCATATCAATCAGTCAACAATTCAACAACACCCAATGGTCTGCATCAGTGTGCGCGCGGCTACCTCACTCCCTTCAATCAAAACCTCTCCCCCCACACGGTTGCTGGCGGCTGCTCCCTCGTCGGCGTCCAAGCCTGTGGCTGGAAATCGTCCCACGGTCTTACCGAGGCCGTCCTCCACGACCACTTTGCTCGAGACTGCGCGCGCCACGTGAAGCACCGGGGTATCGCGACCTCGCAGCGCGCACAGCGTTTCCCGGGGAACGTTAGTAACACGGCTATGTGGCGGAGGAGCAACGCGCTCTGCGCGCGCTTAGCAGGCGGGACGTCTCATCTTCCCATAGGGGCGCCAGCACTAGCCAGGAGGTAGCGGCTCAACTCGTGCCTCTTGACGGACTCTCTGCCTATGATACGCTCATCCTCGCTCCTTCACCGCCGCCAGACGCATATGCCTGTCTGCTTAGCCGCCACCAACATCCTTCATGGGCAATACTCTTGGCTGGGTCTGGCCAAAGGAACCTTGATCGGATGGCCTCGACGGGAGGCCGGCCTAAGATAAGATTCTTACTAGCGGTCACGAATGCGGTCATACAGTTGCCCCTAATGCAAGGTTCCTTCAGCAAAGAAGTACACCATTTATAGACGACAAGTGGCCAGAGCGCCGGCCATCGTCCACGCTTGGATGAGCTCGAGACTCCTCATCTATGGATTTTGGAATAGCCTCATCCTTCCAGGCTGAGTGATTCGAAGCCATTGCTGACTGGCAAAGCTAAGCTACTACGGAGTAGTCTCTAAGAGAAATGTCCTAACCTCCCAGGGTATCATTACCGCTGCAGTTTTCGTGTCATATCTCCTGTCTCCGTTAAGAGTGGCTCGCTCGAATGTATATCGATGGCCAGGGCATAATGACGGGAAGCACTCGGAAGCGCCTGGCTGAAACAAGTAATTCATTACAAACTGCCGACACTTTGTATCATCAAGACCCTGCTCGATACTTGCCAGTTGTCAAGCCGAAGGCTGGCCCAGCTCGATGGTCGTCCTTCCTAAGCGCCAACAGTACATCCATCCATATTTAGATCCCCACGTTCGCTTATTTCGTTTTACCTTCTAGATCGATTCTATTCGTCTTCACCCTTGCCAGGCTATGCGCCTGTATGGACCCCCTCGTACTTCACTCAACGGCCCAATACGTCGGTCACTGGCGATTGGATGTTGAGCTTTCGACCTCGAACCTGGAAGCATACAGCGCCAGACAAAGCGTATCAAGATGCGATGAGGACTGCGGGTAGGCGCCGTTGGATTCTTTCGTCCAATGTGATTGTACCATATCGGGGTCTGATGGGGCTGTCTCTTGATGAATCGATGCTATAAGCGCCTGTTGCTAGTTGTCCAGGCAATATGTGCTTCTTCCACAGCATTGCCGCCTCCTGCTTGTTACATTGGAGATTCGATTCGTTGATAGCGAGGAAATGAGACGTGGGAAGTGTTTGCTGTGCTTAACGCTTTAGATGTCTCCAAAGTTGTGCGATCCGTGAGCGGCAGTTGGCATGGCACCCAGCATCACAGGCGATACGCTTGTAGAAATGTTACCTGGATCTCTGGGGTGAAGGCTGGGCATGAGATGCAGACGATCATATGGCTCAGATCAAGCTGCTTGAGACGCGGCGAAGCATGGGCGATTGATCTCCTGTCCCTTGGCCATCAGGCTCACGCAAATGATTATAGCTACTGCCTGCGCTCTGGTAAACTTAAGTTTCTCTAGGTTCCTCTGTTATCTCCATAGATCTAAATGGATTCTGAGTAGGATGTCATTCTGTATCAGACACTCCACAGCCCTTGTGCAGAGTCGTTTCTTGTCGTCTGGTATTTTTTCTATGCTTGTACATGGCCTCAATACTTCATTTTTCTGTTGTGAATTAGCCGCAAATACCCGTCTCATGGATTTGAAGTGATCCTATTTGTTCGAAGGTCAGATAGTAATCGTCAGTCTCCAAGTAGCTACACGAAGGTCACGAGAGACGTTCATGAGGCCACGGTAGCGTCATCGTTCAGGAAGCCCATACAGTATCATGATCAATGGAAAAAGGGAGGACCGGGAACACTGAAGTACAGCTCTTGTTTCTTCTGTTAGCAGTAAATTGTCACAGATTACATCTGCATAGCAAGAAGAGGCAGGCTATTGATGGCTATAGGGTAATTAGATGATGTTGAAGGCTGGATGCCTGCTGAGTCGACCAAGAAACTTGCATTTTAACCCTGAAAAGGGTGCCCGGATCACATCTTAATTACATGCTAGGTGATTTATTTCCTTTGGGATTATATGGAGCACAGTTGAGTCAATAATGAACGGGCGCCGCCGTACATTGGTTGCTAGAATCATGTGAGGAGGAGGCAAAATCAATGGTTTACAAAGCAACAGCAGAGATTGCCCAGGCTATTGCTAAGCTGTTCCTCAAGTTTGTCTGGCTCAGTTTCTCATACTCTCTCCTTTTTCTTCTCTTTCTTCCCAACATATACACGCTTTCTTTCGGCGTAAGTAGGTGGGTTACTTAGTTGTCGTTGTTGAAGAGGACGAATCTAAGACGGAATGAGGAAGGATAACGAATGAGAAGAAGTCCAGCCCTAATTACGGAGTAGTAGCCAAGTAGAAATCCAATTGGTTCATTTTGTTTCAAGGACCCGGGATAATGAGATCGGCGAATGCTGCCTACACATTTCGGAGATGATGACTGTCTTCGGCCAACAAGCGCTTCCTGCCACCGTGGTAAGGCCGTAATACTTTCACTAATTTCGTTTCTGAAGCCACTGTGACAGTGACATTGAATGCTGGCATAATTTGCCCCCGGTACCCCTGCTCCGTCTTGCGTGACTGGAAAGCGAAGTGTCCTGCAAATGGTCGACCTTCCTCATCACTCCGTGTGATCCCACGGTTTCACGCGAGAGCATCTGCCTATAGAAAATAGTCCAAACCCAAAGAAACGGTTCGTGCCTTAACAGCCCCAAGATGCCAGCAGATAATGCTGCCGAGGCAATTAATTGCCGGCGGCACATTGGAGATACACCAGAGCCCCAGGGCCTTGCTCACCCAGGCAGCTACCCAGGCAGCTACCCCGGCAAGAACACGCAGCCTGGGCGCGAAGGCTTTTTAATGCCAAACATGCCTAACAAGGTTATCCACCGTGCTCATGCCAACAAGTCGTGGTCACAAGACCAGAACATCACCGGCCTGCAGTAGCGAAGAGGCTGAGCATTGCTTGCCTGATATCTCTTTCCTTTGTACGATGCTTTTGGTCGCATCGTTCTGCACAGAACATGCTGGCTTCGTATCTCCGGGCCCGAGACAGGACGGCGGGTTCCACACCGACTTTTGGCCACCTTGGCCTCGTACCGGGACCATCGCAGGCATCTTTGCAGGCCTTGGTTGTAACAGAAGAGCTGTGATCAGTCCCTGCAACAACAGAAAGCAATCTCCAGGTACCGTACTTTTTGTTTGGTGTCGTGCGGTGAACTGAGTACTCGCCCCGAGGGGACATCCATCATGCAATGTCATCACGTGCAGGAGACTGTCAAAGACAATGACCGACAAATCTCGGCCACTCCGGTATCACAATGGAGAACTCCGGCACTGATCCTGTTGCCTTGTGGCATACACCAAGCAATACTGTGCTTTGAGCCGCATGGTTCGCTTCTGGACGTAGTAGCTTACATTGGATGCCATGCCTTAGGTAGGTACCTGGTGTACCTTGGCTACCTACCTTACCTTGCCAGGTCAGGTATGGCCTAAGGTAGGTAAGATAGGTACGTTACTTACCTTCGTATACCTAGGTACCTACCTACCTACGTACTTAGTAGGCTCATGGGACGTTTCCTCCGGTTACCGGCGTGGGGTGGACGATTGCCGCAACCTAAGACCTTGTTTGGCTTCTTCGTTGGGGGATGGTATCGAGGGCAGCCGGGGATACGGAGCCGTTGCCAACTCAGCACACACCATCTCCAAGCTGGGCTCGATCAGCTCCCCGGGTGGCCGCGAGAGGGGGCAGGTTTTCCGACTTAAGCCGATGTCGTCACTCCTAACGGCGAGAGAGCGGTCTGGATGTTAGCTAAGGTGGGAGTAACGAAGGCTCCTACGTCAGTTTCAAGTCATCGGCGGATGAAATTCTTGCCAGTGCAGCGAACCCCCCCGGCCCTTTTCTCGAAGAGATGAAAGGAGTCATGTCTGTAGAGTCGTCCATCGGACTTCATTGAAATTGCTAAAGAAGCAATGTTCCTGGGATAGCTAGTTAGTGCGTGAAGGTGCCCAAGTGGCCGCACCATTGGGGGAAGGGGAGGGGGGGGCATCAGTAACGGTCGACCTCCATCCAGGTAGGTAGGTAAGGTACATTATTAGGTGGGCACATTTTTAATAAATTAATGACGGGACGTAGCGAGGTCCAATCCTGACCCAAAAACGGAAACGCAGAGTGATGGCGTACAGTCCTTGGACAGTGCATAATTACCGGCTTTATGTATACTCCTGGCTGTTTCGGACGAGGAGAATCTTGCCCTTGTACAGTGCCGACTGTTTCCTCTCATCACGTCATGTGCCAGCAAATAAGAGGGCCTGCCACGCTTGCCAGCCACCCAAGGAGCCCCACTGCAGGGGCTGAATCAGCCAGTCATAGGTATGAAAGGACTCTGGTCCCCCGCCCCTCAAATCATCTCTTCGCATTTCCCTCGTCCTTCCTTTCATCCTCCCACGGCCAATCATTTTCCAACCCTCCGCCTCCTCCACTCATCAAAGAGAGGGGAAAAAAAAGAAGTAGGCGGCCCTCGAGCAATCAGATTCATTCGCTCGCCTTCGAAACATTCAAGTCTCTTTTCCCAACTGGCCATTCACAGCAGCTCGACTAACACCGCCCTGTCCGTCTGCCCACTGACCTCTTTCTGAGCCAAACAGCGCGCGACGGGAACGGGCCAGCCTACCGGCAAGCTGCCATCAGCCAAGCAACAAAAGAAGCTCTGGGCCCCAAAAGAAAAAAAAGGAACCGCCCACTCAGCGCTCTGGACGCCTAGACCGCGTACGACGCGAATCTGCGCGACCACCCCTGCGGACAATCTTGAGGCCAATTCGAGTCTCACTCACTTGCAGAGTTTCTGCGGTGCGTGCATTTCGCGGACTAACAAGCAGGCTCTGTCGAGTACAGCTTATCCGCGCGTCCGTGCACCTTGTGCATGCAAACAAGGTCTCCGTCACTTCCAGTGAGGGAACAAGCGGCGACACTGCTCTGGTCTTGTCCTAGCCCTTGTCCACTTCAAGCACCACTCCAGCACACGCCACCCCCCCCGCGTGGATTTTCGACTTCTTCCCAACCTGTCGACAAATCAGCACGCTTTCTCCGCGTCAGTGTCAACTTTCTTGATCTTTCGCGACAAGTGAGGCCCTATCATCGTCGCCAGCTTCAGCGCTGCCGTCTTCATTGGGCACTACCATTGTCAGGTGACAATCCGTACCTGCGGTAGCTATTTGCATCGCCCGCGCCCGTGGCCATTCAATTGTTTTCCAGGCGTGTCTCGCGTGGGCAACTGTTGGCCATCAACACCGGGACTGAGCTCAACCCAACCATCTTTCGTCGCACAAAAGGTATGTAGCTCCGTTCACAGCCACTCTGTGTTTCTCATTCTCCGGCCCGCTCTTTCCAACAAGTCTGGGCATGCATCCTCGGGTCGCACTCGATTTCTCGCCGTTTACCACTTTCAACCGCACGCTCCTCATTCCATTATCCAAGCTTGGCCGTTGCTGAAGCTACTTACTCCAGCTCTGCTTCACATGAACACTGACCACTCCACCACCAATTTGCTGCCATGCACGACGTCAGCATGCAACACATCTCGCTAACGATACAATAACAGGCCTCAGTTAGCCCCTCTTCACGCACCGGTCAGGAAGCACGGCATTCATCCGCGAAGTACGTATCATTTTCCCTTCCCTTCTGTGTTGCACCAGGCCCAGGAACAGAACAGATGTATGATAGGGATACCTACCTGATTCATGCACTCTTCCGACCTTGCACATTGCCATCCACCCTCCTTTCTCTACCTCGCTCCCCAGAGTCAGGACCGCCCACTCCCATTACCACCTTATCCTGTCCCGCTCTTCTGTTTATGCCCCCCATTCGTTCACTGCATACCTGCTCGATCCATAGTATGGGTTTTCCTGAGCAGTGGTCGCATCTTGTATGCACAGCATCTGCATTTGTCTGCTGGAAAGAAGCTTGGTGTCCCAACCACGGTCGTTGCCGCTTCAATTTGATGCACGTTTCGCCGGGCTTATCATGATGGCACACACCCTGCGCCTTTCTACATGCAGCGACCCGATCCCATTCTCTCACTAAGTCTTGTTTGCGCCACCGTAAGGTGGGAGCCCTGTTCTGGCAGCGGCTCACAAGCTGTGGACTTGGGTGAGGGGGGGCTCTAGCTTGCCAATGCAGATTCCGTCATGCAACCAGGTCTGCCAACGCATCATCTGTGTGGCTCCCCCGCCAGCAGCCGCCGGCAGCCCCGTTCATGGTTCCCCGTCTGTATTTGCTTGCCGTTCCGTCTTTCTAGGCTCGAAGCTTATATACCATTCAACTAACACCTTTGGTTGGACAGTTTCGACAAATACTCTGTCAGGGGTTTTTGGCGATACAAGGCACTGTTGTCTCGACTTTAGCTCCCGCTCTGCGCCTTCTCATTTGACTCGCCAGATCGCTCTACACTCACGTGGCCTGCCTCTTCTCTCCGGCTAAGCCACTGCCCGCCTGCCACCATCACACTAGCAACTTGCATATACTGCCATTGGTAGTGTGAGCCACGCGCTATCCCGCTCCCCTGCCAGCTCACTCCGGCATAATAAATTCATCGGCAGCCTGAAAACCCCTAGGGTATCTGCGACAACCTAAGTGACGGAAGCCGTCCCAGCGCATCTGCCCAACCATACCCAAGCTCCGAACCCATTTAATCCCTTTAGAGTACCCTGGCTGCAGCTACCCGCTGGTCGCTATCTGACTGGCTTTTGAATTCGACCATCCTCGGATCTCACCAATTCCGCTGCCGCGTGCCTCTGCATCATTTCGAGTCGCATCGGAATAAGGCGAGTCGCGTCTTAAGCCTAGGGTGCGTCGCGATACTCCGAAGTTATCATCTCGTAGGATGATGGAGTACGCCCAATACGCGCCACAGCAACAGAATACACACTCAGGTTACGCGAACAACACCGCAGGCAACAGTATCACCTCACCCACAAGCCATAGCGTCAATCAGCACGCAGTACAGACCTCGCCGGTTCTCAATTCGCAACAGCAACAAGGCCAGACACAAAATCACACCATGTATCAGGCACAATACGGCGTGCCCCAGCAGGGCATGCAGCAAGTTCCTTATGGTATGCCAGGAATCCAAGCAGCCGCTATGGCGGCGACCGCTGCTGCTTCTGGCTCGAATTATCCTTACATGCACTCTGACCCAAACATGCCTCATACTTCGCCACGGATGGGCGGTGCCAATGCTAAGAAAGACGGCCGCCAGTCGCCACGGATGAACCCAATTGCCCAGATCTCCGGGCGCAGGTTAAGCCAAGTTACTAGCCCCGGCGTGCCGAATGCGCCAACGATGATGAGCCATGCCGGGCAACGACCCGGTGTCGCACCGCCACAAATGCCACCCGCCCAAGCAATGCAACACCCGCAGTCCCCGGAGATGCCCCAGGGTGCTGTTGAGGAATCTCCACTTTACGTCAATGCCAAACAGTTCCACCGTATCTTGAAGCGGCGAGTCGCTCGACAACGATTGGAGGAGCAACTTCGGTTGACTTCTAAGGGCCGAAAGCCTTATCTGCACGAGTCGCGTCACAACCACGCTATGCGTAGACCTCGTGGTCCCGGTGGTCGTTTCTTGACGGCCGAGGAAGTCGCGGCGATGGATCGCGAGAACAACAAGGGGCCTGAGGAAAATAAGTCTGAGGTGGGCACTGCACCTACGGCGCCAAGTTCTACCGGGACTAAGCGCAAAACGGACTCTGACCCTGCCAAACCTGCTAAGAAGTCCAGGACTGAGACCGAAACCCCAGATGGCGAGGAAGACGAAGCTGACAGCTGAGCTGTGAGAGTTCGAACTTTACAGGTTACACGTCTTTACGGGACGGTCCATGCGGGATGGCTCAAGACGGCGCGTATACTCTACCAAGAATGACATCAATATCAGTGAGGCGCAATGTTGGGACGAATGCACTTGTTCCGCTAAAGGCAACCATTTCAAAGGTCGGGGTTAGCTCATCAAACACCTTTTACTCGGCAGAATGGCGTCTGTTACAAGCTGCTTATTTTTTCTTCTTCTCTTTTTCTCTGTTCTATTGCGCAGGTTTACAGCACCCCGGACTGGCAACAGCATAAACATGCACGGAAATTGGCTGTGTATGGGTGGAGGCAATACTGGTTGGACAGAATGCATGGATGACTTGATACGATGGATACCCTCTTCTTTTTTCATTTCTAATTTCAACTTCCTTTCTATGGCAGTCGATCTGGTTTGGCCCCAACTGTGCCCGTACACTGAGTATCAGAAGGTTGTGAGACCTGGCATCGGTTGCGAAATGGAATGTTTCGTTGAGCGATGCAATATGAAATTGACAGGGGGCGCGGCGATATGGAAACACTGTTGATGAAGGGAAGCCTGATGGAGACTCACTGCGAACACGAACTGAAACAAGGAAAAAAAAGCCCAAGAAAAAAAGAGGAGGAAATTGGCATGGTTCAGCTCGCTGGATGAGCGAGAACAAAACAACTGGAATTCATAATTCGGACACGCTGCTGATTGGGTTGGTGATGGGGTTAGATTCGAAATCGTCATCATCCGTCACCGGATACTACTACTGCCTTGGGATGCCTGGTTTTGGATTTTAGGAACTTGAGCGGGATACCTATTTCGTACAGTCAGATTCCATGTCAACAATATCATGGTTTTGTTTCCTCAAAAAGGGTCTTCCCTAAGGAGTTACCTCCATCGTAAACCGTCGAGCACAAGCACTTCGCTTCAAGTAGAGCTCGGAGTTAACAAAGGGTAAGGTAGTTAATAGGGCGGGGTAAGATCTACTACAATTCTACTGCTGCGACAAATCCTATTAGTCCTTGGTCCATGGCCGTCTGCGCGGGTGGGATTATTCTTGAGTTGGCGCTGACACTTGCTGCTCATACTTGAGCCGTGAGCTCTGAAGACCAAGTGCTCAATCAACCAGTAACCTAGAGGGTCCATGGGCAGGGTGAAGGAAAGACAATATCCTATGAGATCGATCCAGCTACCGAAGCTAAGGTAGTCATTAGTTCGGCGTTTGCCAGGACATTTTCTGGGGAAGCATTGGGCGGGCTAGTCTAGATTTGGTACCTGCACCCCAGACCTTGGACCTCGGCTTGGACGCGGCACGGCCGAGCTCCCAAACACTTCAATCCCTCCGACCTTCGTCACGACCGAATATGTAGCAACCCTACAAACACTGCCGAACGTATAACACAATCTGGCGAAGCGGTCTCGCTACTCGCGGGAATTTCATTCCATATTTAAGCAGATTCGTGAATTGTGCAGTCCACAGTCCGATCCTAAGCAACCAACGTCACAATGGCGGGCAGAGTGCGGCAGCCTATTGACCAGGAGGCCTTTGAGAGGTATCTGGTAGCCAATGTGCCAGTCATTAAGACGCCCATTGACTTGAAGCAGGTCAGTGAGCACCTATGTCACGATCTAGGAATCTTAGTACGCTAACTGCTTGTTTTGTTCAGTTCGGCTTCGGTCAATCGAATCCAACGTACCAGATTACCGCCGCAGATGGCCAGCGATTCGTGATGCGCAAGAAGCCACCCGGCAAGCTGATTTCCAAGACGGCGCATAAGGTCGAGCGCGAATATCGGGTGATGCATGCGCTCGAAGGGACGGGCGTGGCCGTGCCAAAGATGTACGGCCTATGCGAAGACGAATCCATCATCGGCACGCCGTTTTACATTATGGAATTTCTTGACGGGCGGATAATCGAAGACTTCACGATGCCTGGGGTGAGTCCGGAGGAGCGGACACAGATGTGGAAGGACGCCACGCAGACACTGGCACGACTGCACGCTGTAGACTTCCGCAAGGTCGGGTTGGAGAAGTTCGGCAAGGACGTTGGGTTCTACAACCGCCAGATCCAGACTTGGACGACTATTTGTGCAAGCCAGGAAAAGGTGGTCGACGTGGAAACGAAGGTGCCCGTTGGCAAGCTGCCACACTTTGACGAGTCGGTACGATTCTTTATGAATGAGAAGGCTCAGCCGCGAGACCGTGCGACGTTGGTGCATGGTGATTACAAGATTGACAACCTGGTATTCCACAAGACGGAGCCACGTGTGATTGGAATTTTAGAGTATGTTGCCCCTCCCCATTGCTGCCCAACGCCAGCGTTTGAAGATCTCACAGAACTAACCTCTGGCTTCAGCTGGGAGATGTCTACCATTGGCCACCCACTGTCAGATGTCTGTAACCTCATGATGCAGTTCTACATGGCGAAGCATCCTGGCGCAGCCATGCACGACATATCCGGATTCCTGCCGGGCCGGACACCGGGGATGCCGCAGCCGGAGCAGATCGTGGCATGGTACACAGACGTGTCCGGCTACAACCCGCAGGCCGAGATCAGCTGGGGGATGGCGTTCTGCTTGTTCAAGCTGGCTGCCATCTGCCAGGGCATCGCGGCGCGCTATGCGGTTCGCCAGGCCAGTAGCGAGAAGGCCAAGCAGCATGCAACGACGAGGGGGCCGCTAGCGGAAGTGGCCTGGAAGCTGGCGCGGGAAGCCAAGGGGGACAGCCCGAAGCTGTGAGGAGAAGCGCCATATAGATCATCGACGGTTTTCGATGCATCAACTTCGTTCAGAGCTGCCTAATGTGCTGTAAATATTGCGTATCCGATACCTTGAGCGCAATATCAACCAAGACGCGTGTTGTGATGTATCAATGTTCAGGTTGGTCAAAACCACTTAACCTATACCGATACCCATTTGCGATCCCTTATTACCCTTCCCAGAGGCAGATAGGTAATTAGGAACCTTACCAGGTGTGGAGTTGCCAAGCCGAAATAAGCATCATGCACCTTTTTTTGAGGTTGGCGATGGGAATTGGGAAGACCGCGACCAATCAGCTTATCAGACTGCCACGATTTGTCCTGGTCGGAGTGGTGAAACAGCCTGTGCCTCAATTCCCATTCAAATCCATGACGCCAGACCGTTGCAAACCAAAGTGATTGATTGACGCGCCTTTGCGCAAGCTTCGGTTAACCTTACCTGTTCGTTACGGCGCTATTACGTCCACCTCGAGCCGCTACAGTAACCTAGTGCACTATCTTGTCTTTTATCTTAGCTTCATCGGCAACCTACTGGCGGCTTCATTTTGACTGACATTGGCTCTTGATCTTTTCTGAGAGCGCCCGCATCCCGAAACCAAAACATCCTCTTGAACCACCTCTTCCACCACTTGGGTACCCCCACACGATTGACACGGTCCACCCACGGGACGCGTATGGGAGACCGGCGGAGGATCATTCTGGCTGTGCCAGGCCAGCAGCAGGCTGCACAACCAGCACCACCAGAGCCAGATGAGCGGCGCCCGCTGCTCACGAGGCTCTACACCGACCATGGTGACAATGACGACCAGATGTACAGCTGCATGACGAACCCGCACAGTCACCTGCCCGTCTACACCACCATCCATCGGATAAGACGCGACATCATCAGCGTCGTGGAGGACTACCTGACCCTCGAGCAGCTGAGGGACATGAAGATCAACCTCACCGTGGTGAGACCTCTGGTGGATAAATTCTACGAATTGGACGACATCTCAATAAGTGAGGCGCCTCAGTTCTCGCGCGGCACTGCTGCCTCGGATGAATGCTAACACACGCTCCAGTTTATTGCTTGCTGGTCAACCGCGCTCAGTTCCTTGAGGAGCAGTCGCAGTCAACGAACCCGCAGAATGTCAATTGGACCCGCGCCACGCTCTGCGAGCTCATCGCGAGCCGCATCCTGAGGCGCTTCGGCGAGGCTCACGATGGGTCGGCCGGGCTCTTGCTCCTCGCGCACATTCTCGTCGCCGGCTTCGAGCCCTTCCAGAACGCGCCGGCCCACATCCGCGAGGAGGCCAAGAGCAGGACGTCGTGGTCCTACCACCGGACGCTACCTTCACTAGAGGTGGCCATCTTGACGGAGAGCAAGCACTTCCTCAGCTCATCGACGTGCCAGAGGGTCGTGTCGGCCATCTACGACGGCCGCATCATCTACACCCCGTCCACCTTCTGGGACATCATCCCGGACCACTACAAGTTGAAGCCCATATCTCTCTACGACCCGCGCGAGTCCCCGCTGCTGAACCAGTATCGGTTGACTGTGCCGCGGACCCGCAACATCCTCGAGTCAATCCAGTTCGCTATCTTGCTGGCCTTGTATGTCGGGGTCATGGTACGGAGGGAGAAACACACCCTCACCCTGTTGGAATCCGCTTTCGCGGTCTACGCGTGTGGTTGGGGGCTCGATCAGTTTGCTACCATATTGGCTCACGGCTGGTGCGTTTGCCATTGGCTTTTGCTGCCGAACCATTTCCCACTGACCTATCTCCAGGAATGTTTACACGCAGAATCTATGGTCATTTCTTGATGTCACATTTATCCTCATCTACACCATATATCTTGGTCTGCGCGTCCATGGCTGGCGTATCGGTGATGATGGGCCGGTGGAGCAAGCATACGACGTCCTCGCCCTAGCTGCGCCAGTTCTCGTGCCGCGCCTTGCTTTCACCATGCTGTCGGATAATCTCGTCTTCTTGTCCTTGCGCTCGATGATGGCGGATTTCTTTCTGCTCACTGCATTGGCCGCTTGGTGCTTCTTTGGATTCCTGCTCTGTCTTCTTTGGCTAGGCGAAGGCGCTCACCCCCTTTTGTAAGCCCGCGGTGTCCAAATCGTAAGATGGCAAACTAATCTGCCAAACAGGACTATACTTCGATGGATGATTTATATCTGGTTTGGTCTCGACGGTGTTGGAATCCAACGTTCTGTAAGTCCCCAGCTTCCGGCGAATCGCAACATCGACTGACTGGCGCTCAGTCTGAAATGCACACATATTTTGGGCCTAGCATCATGGTTGCCTTTGCGTTTCTGGGCAATACGTTGTTCCTCACGATCCTCGTCTCCATGCTTTCCAATACGTTCAGCACAATTTCTTCCAACGCAATGGCGGAGATTCACTTCCGCCGGGCGGTCTTGACATTGGAAGGAGTCAAGGCTGATGCAGTGTTTGCCTACCAACCTCCCTTCAACATTTTGGCGGTGACGCTGTTCTTGCCCCTCAAGTTCGTCGTCAGCCCACGATGGTTCCATAAGATTCACGTCTTCACTGTCCGTCTCATCAACCTACCGTTGCTTCTCTTCATTGCAGTTGCTGAGCGTCGTTTGCTATGGCCCGCTAAAGGAATGAGCAACTCATTCCAGCTTACAGCAATGAAGTGGCTTTGGCACAACTGGCACATACCTGCTCATAGAGATCTCCGTGCAGTCTTTGATTTGCCACCCGAGGATGACAACGACATTGCCGTAGATGATGACTTAACGCACCATCTAATCAGGAGGCAATTCACCAGATCACACACGAGTGAATCGCAGCACTTGCCTAGGCGTCCTTCGCGCCGAGATTCCATGTTCCCCGGCATACCACCGAAGCTGCAGGAATCGCTGACGGAATCGGAGGACTACGGCGTCTTGACGCAGAGGCTCAACAATATGGAGAAGGCTATGGGCCGATTGGAGGCCATGTTAATGCAGCTGATCCCACGGGAAGAAGAGGCGCTGGAGGATGCTGGCGAAGCAGAGATTGGTGATAGTAGGACATTGCAGGACGGTGACGGCCTGACGGCCGAGGCGTCTTTCAAAAACTCAAGCCAAGAGTAGATTTAGCGGAAGCTCGTTTTCCACGTGGATTATATACCCAATCAAGGTCTTTGTTTTCTCACACAAACTATTTGGCAGCTGCTGACCTCGTAATTGGAGACTTGCAAGTGCCACATTTTCAACACCCAGCCCAGAACCTGAAACATAACCAAATACGCAGCTCTTGACGAGATTGGATGCCAATAACATGTGCTGCATTACATACTTCCAGCATAAGAAATGCAAGCACATTTGGGCTGTGGTCACCACCCCATGCGGCCCCGGCATGGGCTTTTCGAACTGCAATAGCTTCGGCAGCGGCATCAGCAAAGACACGCCCAGCTTCTACAAGACAAACACTCGCCCGTGTCCGCGCTGCGAGTTGCTCGGGATATATGATCGGAACGCGGCGTGCATGGTTGAGCGTATGGGATGGGGAATCAAATTCGGAACCGGTCCCGACGATGATGACTGGGGGATAGACGTGAAGCTCGGTGGAAGTACGGGTGGTTGTTCCATTTTATGAGATCCGAAACGAGCATTTCGATCAAGTGATGCTATCTCAAGTCAACTCATGCTTTCGTAAGCCCGGAGCATGAGCATCGGTCTACCGGCCGTGAGGTTAGTGAGAAGGCGTCAGTGAAATTTTAGAGTGCGACGACTAAGGACATCCAGATCCTCCATGTCTATCATGATATGTAGCGGTAGTCAATCTGGTGAATTGGAATTGGAATGGTTTATTGTGGGTAGTTGAAAGGCAGCTACATCACGTGCTCGGTGCAACTCATCGGTGGTTCAATCATGAGCCCAAAATAACCATTGAAGCATTTCCCACGAAAGTCACGACAATCCTCGCGAGCCCTGAAAAAGATGCTTCCCACGCCCGATACCTCTCACGTGCCATACGAGCGGGTGTACGAGCCCGCCGAGGACTCCTTCCTCCTCCTCGACACCTTGTCGTCGACTGGGGAGACCGAGTTCTTGCAAAACTGGTTTTCGGGGACCGTGCCGCTCGTGGTGGAGATTGGGACCGGCTCCGGCGTCGTGATATCTTTCGTCAACGCGCACGCCGCCACCATCTTCGGCAGCAGAGGCGTCCTCACGGCCGGCGTGGACATGAATGCCTTTGCCTGCAGGGCCACCGTCGCAACCGCTCGCAAGGCTCAGGGCGACAACAGCGGGACCCATGGCATGTACCTGGGCTCCTGCATGGGCGACTTGACGTCGCCGTGGAGGAAGCAAGAAATCGACGTTCTCATTTTTAACCCTCCTTACGTTCCCACGCCTGAGATGCCGTCGAGGCCCCAAAATTTTTCAGACGACATGCCGCCGGATTACAAACCTTCGTTCGACGATGATTCCTACTTACTGTCATTGTCCTACGCCGGCGGCACAGACGGCATGGAGACCACCGACCGTCTCATCGCCCTACTGCCGGACATCCTCTCGGCGCGGGGCTGCGCGTACATCTTGCTGTGCGCTCAGAACAAGCCCGAGGACGTCAAGCAGCACGTCCGCGGCTTTGGGCCCCATTGGAGGGCCGAGACGGTTGGGTCAAGCGGGAAGACGGCTGGGTGGGAGAAGTTACAGATAGTAAGGATCTGGCGCGACGCAGATGCCACGTCGTGATGGATGAAAGTTAGGGGACAGCGCGCGGGCAGCGTGTATGGATCTAGCTCTGTTTCCATATCAAAGAAAATATCTTGGTTACACAGGCGACGCCTTCTCGTCGCGTGCACGTAGTGACCCGTGCGCTTTTGTTGGCCGAGCACCTCCCCCGAACGCCATGTTTTCCATTACACCGCGATGCCACCGTGATGCCTCTGGGTTGCCGTTGTCCCCTCGACTCCCCTCCAGCAAAGGGTGGGGGGGAGGGGAGGGGAAAGCGCGTGCTAGTAGTTGATAGAATTTCCGCCTCAACATGTCCTGGTCTAACCCGTCCTCGGCCAGGCCGCCGCCGCGCACCGCGACC
>PXOD01000167.1:0-147006 GCA_003012165.1 Paramyrothecium roridum
CAATACACACACACACACACACACACACACACCTCATCATGGCCTCGTCGGCTTCGTCAACAACATCAGCCACAAAGGCCGAGCTCGACACCGAGCCTCCTGAGCAACCAAACGGCCTCACCCAGACTTTGTCCCGTCTCCGCCAATCCCTCTCCCGCTCTGGCACCCGCCATGATGGTTCCCACAAGGCCACCTTCGACCCCAATCTCGACCCCAACCTGCCCTACCGCACCGTCAGCGCCACAGCCAACCTGGACGAGTACCGCGTAGAGGCGCCCTCGGGCTCCATCCCGGCGGGCGTGGCGGTGCCGTCCCAGGACGGCAATGCTACCGGCGGAGAGACGCAGTACAAGTTGGTGACGTTCCGGCCGGAGGACCCAGAGAACCCCAAGAACTGGTCGAAAGCCTTCAAATGGTACTGCACCATGGTCGTAGCCATGACGTGCTTTGTCGTTGCCTTTTGCTCCTCGGTCATCACGGCCGACATTGCCGGCGTCTCCCGGGAGTTTGACGTGTCGGAGGAGGTGGCGCTGCTGAGCATCAGTCTGTTTGTGGTGGGCTTTGGCGTCGGGCCCATGGCCTTTGCGCCGCTGAGCGAGATTTACGGACGCAAGATCATTTAGTAAGTTGGCGCAGAGTCTTATTTCTTTCTTTTCTTTTCTTTTGCATCCGTCGAGACTAACAGGAGACAACAGCGCCACGACCTTGTTTGTCGCCGTCGTCTTCATCATCCCCTGCGCAGTGGCGGAGAACGTCGAGACTTTGCTCGTCTGCCGACTCATCGACGGTATTGCCTTCTCTGCACCTATGACGCTTGTCGGTGGTACGCTGGCCGATCTATGGAAGAACGACGAGCGAGGCGTTCCGATGGCTGTCTTCTCTGCTGCCCCCTTCATTGGTCCGGCCAGTAAGTGACCTGCTGAGTTCCCTCCCATAACCCATTTTCTAACTGTACACAGTCGGACCACTGGTTGGCGGTTTCCTGTCTGATGCCACGGGATGGCGTTGGTTGTACTGGATCCAGCTCATTACAGCCTTTGTCGTCTGGGTCCTCATCTCTTTCACCGTCCCCGAGACGTACGCACCCACCATCCTGGCCCGCCGGGCCCGCAAGCTCCGCGAGTCCACCGGCGAGCCGGAGCACGTTACGGCCGAGGATATCGACATGCGGCCACTTTCGGAGCGCCTCACCGTGTTTCTCCTTCGACCTTTCCAGCTGCTGTTCGGCGAGCTGATCGTCTTCCTCATCTCGCTCTACATGAGCGTGCTGTACGGCCTGCTGTACATGTTCTTCGTGGCCTTCCCCATTGTGTACCAGAAGGGTAAGGGCTACTCGGCTGGCAAGACGGGTTTGATGTTCATTCCCGTGGCCGTGGGTGTCCTTTTGTCGGCAATGTGCTCTCCACTGGTGAACAAGCACTACATCAAGATGGTGAAGCAGCACAACGGCCACCCACCCGCAGAAATTCGCTTGATTCCCATGATGCTTTCGTGCTGGCTCATCCCCATTGGACTTTTCATCTTCGCCTGGACGTCCTACGAGCGATTGTCGTGGGCTGGCCCGGCAATGGGTGGCCTGCCTGTTGGATTCGGCTTCATCTTCCTATACAACTCGGCCAACAATTACCTAGTCGACTCCTACCAGCACCAGGCAGCCTCCGCCCTGGCAGCTAAGACTTTCATCCGCAGTTTCTGGGGCGCGGCTGTCGTGCTGTTTACGGAGCAAATGTACGACAGGCTAGGCGATCAGTGGGCTTCTAGTCTGCTTGCATTCATCAGCTTGGCGTGCTGCGCGATTCCGTTCCTATTCTGGCGATATGGCGCGAGGATTCGCGCAAGGAGCAAGTACGCTTACGGAGGCGAGGAAGATACTTCCGCAAACGATGTGGAGAAGGCGAGGCAAAAGAATTAGGGAGTCGGAGATTACAATTTTAGACGCAATGCAATTAGAAAAGACCTGGCGCCAGTCGCCAGGCCGATACCCCATGATAGACGGAGGAGGAGAGCATTATTGTGCCGAGTTGGAGAGTGGCGTTAGATGGTAAGCTGGTAATCATGCCTCCAGCCAAATAGAGGAAAGTATATTATTAATAATTCAGTATTTACTTTAATGTCGACGAGATAAAGCTATTCATTATCGTGAGCATAAAGTGAAGCTGGTATATGTGATGACACGGAATTTAAACATTTCGGACTGGGAGCGTATCCTGTCTACCCTTGATGTTCTTGGTCAGCGAATTCGAACACTCGCCGGCGACAAACTCGTCGAGGTTTCGCAATGTGCAATCCGCAATCTCATGCAGCGCCTCCTCGGTGAAGAAGGCCTGGTGGCCGGTGACGAGGACGTTGGGGAAGCTCATCAGGCGCATCAGCTCGTCGTCCTGCACAACGTCGCCCGAGTGGTCGTTGTAGAAGAGGTCGCCCTCGCCCTCGTAGACGTCGAGGGCGACGCTGCCGAGGTGTTTGCTCTTGAGACCGCGGATGACGGCGGTGGTGTCGACGAGGCCGCCGCGCGACGTGTTGACAAGCATGACGCCCTTCTTCATCTTGCCGATTGTGTCGTCGTTGATGATGTGCCGCGTGCCGTCCATGAGCGGGCAGTGCAGGCTGATGATGTCGCACTCGGGCAGCAGCGAGTCGAGGTCGCGGTACTGGCCATACTCCTCGAAGGCCTTGGCCGGGTACGGGTCGTAGGCGAGCAGGCGGCATCCGAAGCCGCGCATGATGCGGGCGGCGGCGAGGCCGATCTTGCCGGTGCCGATGAAGCCGACCGTCTTGCCGTTCAGGGTGCGGCCGAGGAGGCCCTCGAGGAGGAAGTTGGCTTCGCGCACGCGGTTGTAAGCGCGGTGCGTGCGGCGGTTGAGCGTCTGGATCAGGGCGACGGCGAACTCGGCGACGGCCTCGGGCGAGTACGAGGGCACGTTTGCGACGACGATGCCGTGCTTCTCCGCCGCCTGGAGGTCGACGTTGTTGAAGCCGGCGCAGCGCAGCAGGATCGCGCGCACCTTGTTCTCGGCGAGCTGCTCGATGACGGGCGCGGGCAGCGAGTCGTTGACAAAGACGCACACGGCCTCGGCGCCCCTGGTGAGCGCGACGGTGTCCTCGTTGAGGGAGATGTCGTGGTACGTGATGTCAACGTTTGAGTTCTCCCGCTCATCGCGCGCGGCACTGAGGAACTTTTTGTCGTAAGACTTTGCGCTGAAGACGGCGAGCTTCATGATGGGCAGGCAATGAGGAGGATGAGGTTTTTCAGGGTAGAATGAGTTGACTTTGGTGAGGGTTGGTTGAGTTCCGCAGTGGTCAGTGAGAGTCGAACGAGAGAAATGGCAAGGAGAGCTGAGCACAGCTCCAATCGAGCTCCTTATCTACAGTTGCAGGGACTGTCGAATTACGGCCAACGACAAAAAAAGTCAATGAGGAGCAAAGGACATCAGGCCATTTTTTTCCTCCAGAAGAGTATATGCTTATGCCTCATAGGCTCTCATGCATGAGAGACGCCGAGCTACGGCTGCACGTCCGAAGGGGGTGGGGTTTGGTGACGTCGCCCTGCGGCCCCCCGATTCGTTGCCCGCGGTGGGGGGGGTTGGGAGAGACCAGGCGTTCATGGCGCTGCAACGTGCTCGAGTAGTCGAAAGCCTATTTACTAGTACGTCAAGGAAGGATCAGCTTGAGGTCATGCAGGCTTGGCGAATAGGACCTTCAGTCCGACTCCGCGAACCCGGCTTTTCGGGAGAGTTCACGGGGGCCGGGCGGTTTATATTTATTGGGTCCGTGTCCTCGGAAGCGAAAGTGGGCATTGCCGGCGCATCGCCGGGGAATCGCCGATAACAACGGCCGAAGATGACAAAATGACACCGGCCCCACACATACTGGGCGGTCGGTTTCTGGCTGCGTGTTGCGTGAACAGGCAGCCCAGCCGCATCCATATTTTGGCTTTTGACTAAATTAGGTCGGATTTATGAATCAGTATGTCAAACACAAAAGGGCATAGTCTCAAACAAGAACTACTCGGTAGATTTCAGCTCTTTCAACATGAACACGATCCACCTCCCACTTCACAATCAGTCTACCAATATAGTCAACCTAGAACCTCTTCCCTCAGGACTTGGCCAAGCTAGGTAGGCAACGCCTAAGATATCCAGCCTTACTAGCTGTGACCATATACACATGCGGGATCAGAACAAACCTCGCCCGTCATCTTCTGCTGTCTACAACGCTGCTGTCGAGCCAACCACCAAAGGGCATCGTACTCACTTTCCGACAGAGGCCGATGGATGTGGTTCTGTGCACACGCCTTTGAAACACAACTTTTGCGGAGGAACCAGAAAAAACACAAGTGGCTTCTCCGAAGTCTCTCCACAATGGCCATGTTCGGGGTCAAAGGTCTGTCGATGCGACCTCCCTTCCCATCAAGTCGAACCGGCCCAAGCCTATGCGCTGGAGCCTTCTCCTGAGGGCTGTTTGGCCTTGCTTGGGCGGCCGGCTTATCGTGTTTCATGCCTTTGCCACCCCAAGCTAGACCTGGCGGGTTACCTGACACCGGCGTTCTCGTTTGCTCCGTGAACAATGAATCAAGCCTCATGCTTTTGAGGCCCAGTCTCTTTATTTCGGTCGACAGGGGACTCCCCTCCAACAAAGTGATGCGCTCTGCAACTGCCGTGTCTCCAACGAAATCCGACAGATACGAAGCGTATCCATTGTCGTGCCCGCAAGCAAGTACGATGTGCTTGCACTGAAAGTTGTCCACAAAAAACCTAAAGAATTCTGCCACGGCGAATATGAGTACGAAATGGACAAGGGAGCAGTATTGGGCCGTAAAGAATGAAGGCTGGGGGCAACGAGAAGATAATACAACGCTCACCTCTTATTTTGTTGTCAGCCCGTTCCTTCCCAGCACCAACATCCGTAAGCTCGAAGAATGCCTTGCGACTAGTAAATCCCCTGAAGAAAGCTTGCAGCTGACTGACGTCTTGCAGCCTGCCATCGCGCACAAGTGAAGCGCCCAAACCGCCGACATTCGCGAAAGCCTTCACCAAAATGACAACATTCTCGGATAAGCCATTGATCTCGCGCAGGTAACGCCGCAAGCCCAGGTAAAACGCATCAGCAGCCTCTTGACCACCCGCTTCGCCTTTAACGAGGTACTTGTCCTGAAACTGTAGTGGAAGTAATCACAGCATTAGAGACCAGTGATGTAAACTTCATCGAACGCGCGCCAACTCACGACATAGCCATCGGCGTCGGCGTCAACAAGCACGACGGCAAAAGGGCGTTTCTCTTGCTCTTCCTTCCATTCCTTGAAGACA
This sequence comes from Paramyrothecium roridum, assembly GCA_003012165.1. Lineage (NCBI taxonomy): Eukaryota > Fungi > Ascomycota > Sordariomycetes > Hypocreales > Stachybotryaceae > Paramyrothecium > Paramyrothecium roridum. Next base: position 5,307 of record PXOD01000167.1, read on the forward strand.
CGGAGCTCTTTCTGTAGATTGCGCCTCCCATCCTTTTCGTTTTCGAGGTCAAGAATCGTTCGACTCAACGTGGCTCTCGTGTCGTCCAAGTCTTTCAGAAGTTCCTGTGATTCACGTCTCGCGATTAGTGGTGTGATGATAAGCATTTGCCAAAGCTAGAGCATACCTCAATTAAGTCAACCTGCAAAGAATGGATTGACTGAATTTCAGTAAAACGAGCGCGGTACGCCTCCAGTTTCCCTTCTGCCGCCATCATGACACCGTTGGGATAATTGCCAGAAGCAACGGTGCTACCCAGCGATGTGGGTGGGAGAAACCCCAAAGAATTGATCAGGCACCTGCGGGGTTGCCAGAAGGGGCCTGTTCGACAAGAACCAACAAACAACCAGCCGCCGCGTTGAGGTATGCCTCCCTGGACAAGGCTGAAACAAATAATTTCTTGCCTTTTCGCGAAACTTGTGCCTACTGCTGCCTAGTCAAATGAAAACTTGAGCATAATGTGATTCTGGTTCACCTAAATATATTGTAGATTAAGACGCGACTTAACATGTGACTGGTAAATTTTGTATTTCTATCTCGTGTTTGCCGCCCTGCAGCTTCTTGCGCGCTGTCACCGCCTGTAAGTTCCTCTAATGGTGTAATCCTTCTTCGGTCCCTTCACCGTGTACTCTATGCTCCACTCCCTCAGATTCACCGCCCGGAACGCAAAGTTGTACTTGACGTCGTAGTAATCGTCTATGCAGAGATGGCCCGCCTTGGCAGGCCACCCCTTTTCGCGGCCGCCGGCTGGTTGCTCAAACTCAATCTCATGGAACAAGTAGTCAGCGCGCTTCTGGTCCTCCGGCTTGACGAACCACACGCTTAGAACCTCGCGCGTGTCGTCGTAGCGCCAGACGTAGCGGCGGCTCGCCCTGAAGCCGAAGCCCTGCTGCGTCTTGAACTCGCCCTCTTCGATGTACAGGTACTCCTGCCCAGTAGTATCGGGCTCGGACGGGTTGCTGCCACCGGAGACACACTGCAGGCCCTCGGAAGTCTTGTTGCGTAGTAGAAATTGTGCTGTACCACTGAAGTGGCCGCTCGGATGGGTTGGGAGCTTGCTGTCTAGGTCTCGCTCCAGCTTCCATGTACCTAACAGGCTCCGGAAGACCGCGCGAGGAACGAATCGAGGAGCTGTAAGGCCATCGATAGTCACTTTTTGCATGTCTTCGAGCAATAGCTGCGCCTCATGAAGAGTCTCTTCGCTGTCAGCAGGATCCGGGAACCTGGCTGGTGTGAGCATATCTAGCGGGAGGTCATTGTGAGGTAAACGAGGCACGTCTCTGTCTGGAAGCGGGAGAGCCTTCAGCGACAGTGCTTGCGTGAACTCCTGCATTAACCAGAGATAGTCGCCCATGGGAAATTGCGAGATACGTGGATCGTCGCGCAGCTTAAGGACTCGCTGGATAGAGTCGTCAGCGTTGAGCTTTTCCTGCAAAGCCTGTTCCAATGGCGAGCCAGTATTTGATCCTGCCCACAGACGTGCAAGGAATCGAGCCTGCATCTGCATAACTCCCCAATAAGGAGATCTGTAAAAGCCGACGAAGCCTAAGCCAGGGACGTCTGGGTGATGTGTACCATGAAACTTAAGTGCCAACGGCTGATCCACATGCTGTGGTGAATGATGCATCTTCTCGAGAACATCGCTAGGGAGGAAGCTCAGACATGGTGACGGGTCGAAACCGGTAGCTATGACTACTGTAGCGATATTCTCAACCTTTTCTCCAGTGACAGCAAGGATAGCTGTATCACCTTGGAGGGATTCGACCTTGCCTTTCGACAGGGTAATCAGCCCCGAGCGGACGAATTCGCCGTACCAATCGCTCACGGCGAGATAGGACTGTTGAGAGCGATCTTCGTCATTGGGGCTCAAAAGGGGCGAAAACTCAGACTGGTTAGTACCAAGCGCTCGCTCGTAAATTCCATGAAACGTTCTCGCCGCATCTTCCGTGATGTGTCCCTGGCTATTGCTCAGAGGTGTGGGTCTGTTGTTCAAATTATAGGAAGAAAAGTCCAGAGGTAGGAAGGGCGCAGCCGCTGCCCCGGGCTGAAGCTTGTTAGTGCTGAACAGCATTTTTGATGGCTGAACACTCACCTCGGGCGTCGTGTGCAGAGGAAAGACCCAAATGGGACGTTGGATGACATGGCTGATGGTGTAGCTCTCAACGTCGGGTATCTCGGATTTGTCGGGGGCATGTGTGGCCGCAGAGAGATGCGAAGCAATTGTGCCAGCAATTTCCACCCCTGACATTTGACCTCCGACTATCAAGATCTTGCCCCCGCCTCGCCGGTCTTTTGGTAGAAGACTCTTGAGGTCCCGGTATTGACTGCTATGAATAACTGGAATGGATTGAGGGCCGGTCAAGGGCACTGGAATAATGGGCTTTCCAAAGAATCCGGAAGCGATGAGTAGATAGTCAAAATTTTTCTCAACCAGGCCTTTATCAGATTCGGCGCTTACGGCCCAGCCTTGGGATGAGCCATTGTTTTTCTGAGCCTTGACGACTTTGCTACCAAGTTGCAAGTCAAAGCCCGGGTTTCCTGCAAGGTAACGATCATGGTAACGCTGCAGATAGCGGCCAATCATCCAAGCGGGGGGCAGCTGCGGCGCGCCATCCTCCCAGGCCAGGTCACTGAACTGCACGGTATGCTTGCTCTGGTTTGCCAGCATGAGCGGGTGCACTTGACGGTGGTTGTCGGCTTGGGAGAGCGGCCACAAGCCGCCGATGGCGGGCTGCGCGTCGTAGACTGTGACGGTGAACTCGCCCTTGGGGGCATTGTGCAGGAGAGTCTTGGCCGCGACAAGGCCGGACGGGCCCGCACCTGGAGACCATGTCAGTGACCATGGACTGCAAGGTACACCATTGAGCACATGGCAAGCTTACCGACTATGCAGACAGATTTGGCCATGGTTTTGAGCAAGCTATTGGTGCGACATAAACTCATACAGAACAAAGGGCCTCAAGCCTATGTCGCTGGATGTGTCTCCACCTCGATTTTCGGCTCACGGAGCCATGCAGTTGCTAAGGGCGAGCTAAGCCGATCAAGTAAGTGGCACAGATTCAATTCATCAGAATCGACCAGAAGCAAGGGGAAATGGAGTCAAGATAATTCCAAAGTCAAAGATTGCAAGATGGAAATACCAACCGGCCTCTCAAATTCCACCGTGGGAGCTGTCAGCTTAGGCAGGATGAGGCAGAAAACCATCCCAGCGCTAGGATAAGCTGCACGTAGTTCAGGCGGCTGGTGCTGGTGCTGGTGCTGGTGCTGATGTTGGTGCTCGTGGCTGGTGGATGTGACGGCGTTCCTCGGCATCTTCCGCCATCCTCCGAACTTTTCGGCGGAGAAAAAGCTGCTTATGTAACGCAGTTTCAACGTGTGGCTCTTGGTGTTTCCCCGCTGTACATGGGTGAGCTTGGTGAGCTAACGTACCCTAAGGTAGCTGGAAGAAAGAAAAAGGAACCCTGATGTCTTCTGGCAAGGTACCTCGTTAGGGGGGGTTCTTCCCTGAAGCACGGTGCCTCGCAGGCCCTGGCTCAATGATCGAGACTTGACAGCTTCCATTCATCGATCGTCGGCAACGGCGCGCGGCATATGCAAGGACATGGGACATAGCGTTCGTGTACCGTACTATGGTAGACTGGGACGATCAATTCAGTCCCCAGCACAGCCCTGCGACGGAACGGCGCCAAGAGCTTCTCTGAGCAAGGATTTCGTCCCAGGCCCCAACGTCGCAACGGCTTGGCGAGGTCGTGAGGTGCCAAGCGGTTAGCAAAAAAACCTGGACTGCAAAACCACTAATCCACTGGTAAATCATATATTAGGCGGCAACTTTATATTAATATTATATTCTTAATATGCTGAAATAAAATAAATAAAAAGAACTTAAAAAGATATTAAAATAAGAAATTTATTTTAAGATTTTTCTGAGAATATTCTAATATTTTCCTACTAATACTGGAGAAGAACTGTATTCTACAGTCTGGTTTATTTTGCTCACCACTTGGGTGCTTTGGAAGACTTCGACGAGCGACCTGTTAGCACTCGGATTGGCTCCGAGGACGTTCAAGCTTCAGGTAGATCCCTTGTCTTTGCCGCCTGTCAAAGAACGAGGTGGGGTTCGTTCGCGCAACTACGTGCATTGGAAATCCCACATATGGCGTCATCTCCCCGGGCATGCCGCGCCCTGCCAAAGCTTCGAAAGAAAAGGTGTAGCTTCAGCCTTGCCGTATAAGATGCAGCTTCTCCGCATTAAGGATGACTCTTTCATCTGATCTAAAGCATATCATCTGATCTAAAGCATATCATCTGTCATTCTTAATCTTAAAAGACCAACCTTGCACAGTTGTAAACGCCCGTGCATCTCCTCAATTCACCCCATCAACCATCGCCATCTCTCCAACCTCTACAATGGCTTCTCGACATGTTCTCCTCATTGGCGGCCACGGCAAGGTCGCCCAGCTCCTGACGCCTCTCCTCCTGCAGCGCTCGTGGACGGTCACCAGCGTCATCCGCGCCCAGGAGCAAGCGCCTACCATTGAGAAGCTGGGCGCTGGGAAGCCCGGCAAGCTCAATGTCCTGATCCGCAGCCTCGAGGAAATCAACTCCCAAGATCACGCCGCCGGTATCCTCAACGAGGTCAAGCCTGACTATGTTGCCTGGAGTGCTGGTCAGTCACGCCCCGTACTCAATTGAGAGACGGAAATGAGGATATTAACTTGACTTGCTGCAGGCGCTGGAGGCAAGGGTGGTGCCGAGATGGTACGCTACAACGTTCCGCTGCCTGCGCGCAGCTTCATCGCACCGCTCACTTGCTGACAAACGAAATGAGCAGACCTTCAAGATTGACCGCGACGTCGCCGTCCACTTCATCCGCGCAGCCGCCGCCATTCCCTCCATCACTCGCTTCCTCCTCGTCTCTTACAACGGCTCTCGCCGCAACGCTGCCCCGTGGCACGCCCCCGGCGACTGGGAGGACTACAACAACAAGGTCAACAACGGCATCCTCGCCAACTACTACAAGGCCAAGATCGCCGCCGACGAAGCCCTCTACGAAACTTCCAGCGCCAGCTCGAGCCTCGTCGGCATTGACCTGCGCCCCGCCACCCTCACCGAGGAACCCGCCGGCAAGGTTGCCCTCGGCGCCGACAACGTGCCCATCAAGGGCCAGGTGAGCCGTGAGTCCGTCGCCAAGACGGCGGATGCCCTGCTGGCAGCCGATGGCATCAAGAACACCTGGCTGGACCTCGTCGATGGCGACGAGGAGATTGACGCCGCCGTACAGAGGGTCATCAGGGACAATGTCAATGCTGCCAAGGGAGAGCCCGTCTACAAACTGTAGATACCGGTAGTGACGAGATAGATAATTACGCTTTAATGACATGACATCACGAATTCAACGCCTGTAGGTTGCGGAGGCCACTGTAAGGCGCAAAGTTGGGACCGTGACATTGAGGAATCCATCCTTTCAGTGAGCAAGCTTTGATTTCTCTATCTTCCATCCTCCTGCCTTGTATCAATCTTTGCGTACCTACTTAAGTCCTCGTGAGAGGTTACTTGTTTGAAATGTGCGCTACACTCCCTGATGAGTATTGCAAACGGCCTTCCTCCTCATGCAAAGTATAATCCATCCATCCATCCAGTCCTCGTTCTCAATAACGACCAAGCAAAATCACCATATCTTAAAAGCAATCCATATTGGTTCATCTCAGTTGTAGGCCTTTCGTCCTTGTTGATGCATGTCGACGTGGCAACCGTCAGCTCTAGGTGAGCCGAACCTGAAGCTCAAAGTCATCGCTCTCAGGGCGAAGGGACCCCGCAAGCCGACTGCCTGGACTCTCCAATGGCTGGAAGAGGCCGCGCCTGTTCCCATGCGCGTCAAGCGTGGTGCTCAAGCGCCGACCTCGAGGGCTTCTTTTGCCCCAGTGATTGGCCTTGAGAGCTCCAAACTCCTCCCGGACTATTCTCCAGCTCGTTGTGAAATAAATGATGGTGTTCCACACCCCCTGCAAGGGCAGGACACAACCACTCGCAACGCTGAGCTCAAAGCTGATTTTTCCGTCATGCCATAAACTGTACAGTCTGTTTACTGAACTCGGAGTCCAGGTAATCAAGACGGCAAAGGCGAAGATGAAGCTAGTGCGTAGGTAGGCCATCTTGACAGGATCGAAACGTTTGACTCGCGCCTTTATGCTTCCACATGTGTCCTTGAATCGCTCCGCAAGACTCTTGCGAGGGGTCGGTCGGTAGTCGGAAGTGCACGTCGTCTCAAACTGCCTAGAAATGTGGTTGAAAGCGCTAGGACGGTTCTCCTGCTGCCCTGGAGTCCAGGCAGGGTCGCAAACCCCGGTTGGATAACGAGTGTGAACTGGAGAAGGGATCTTGGGGGTGTCCTTTGACTCTCTGCGTATGGAATGGCTCGTCACAGAAATTTCGGTGACAGCAGTGCAGTAAATGCCTGGGCGGTGAGTTAAACCCTGATAGATGCGGTTAGGGACGTAATTGTGAATGAGAATATCCACGAGATCAAAAAGTTCATCAACAAACCTCCTCGGCAGAGTCCCTTTCACCCCCCTTTCGGCCTTGGTGGCTCTTCTCATTCTGCTCTGTGCTTGTGAATGTAACGTGCTTGAGCTGATTACGATGATGGAAGACGTGGTAGCCAACCGCGATGTAGATGAGAAGGGAAAGGAGAATGCAGGCCCAGATCGGGATGTAGTACGAATAGATGCGGACAAGACTCCATTCCACGCTTATCCAACACCAGAGCTATCGTTGGTGTGAGTGAAGGCACTAAAGTGGGAAGGCCAAGGATGAAGCTCACCGCCGCGCTCCCGAAGATGGGACCTCGCGGATCACCACGGATGGATACGAGTGTAACCGCGGGGATTAAGGGCCCTCCATAGCAAACAAGGCAATAAAGCCAAGTGTACTTCCTGAACGAAGCTGGATTGACGTTGCAGAAGAAAACAAGGAAGACGTTGAGGGACATGGCGAAGGACCACCAAGGATCGGACTGCATGAACCTTTGCCGACAGCATCAGCACGTGGTCAAGGCTCATTGAAATGCGATGGGATGAACAGACCACTCGAAGAAGAAAGCCTGTGCCTGGCAGAGGCTGGAGCCTTCGCCCTCCTCGACCCCATCATACCTAATCATGGAGGCGATGCAGGCTCCAACATTGGCGATACACGCGCAGAGCAGGAAGAGGTTGGGAGTGGTTCGAAGCTTCCGAAATGCGATGAATGAGGCAATGGTGATGGTAACAGCCACCATGGATAGCCCGGCGCCAACGCGCTCGATCCTGATGAGGATATCGATCTGACCATCAGAGAGTGAGGAGACATCCTCCCACCCTGGGGGAAGGACCATGTTGAGGAGACGGAGAGGAAGCTTGGGAATGTGCGCGAATGATGCGGAATACTACCGATGGCGATAGGGGTTGATGGATGAACTGGTGGAGTAAGTGCGCGCGTTGAGATGGTCAACGTGTGATGCCTCGCACTCTAACAGAGAAGTGAGAATGTAACAACAGGCTCCGGTTCAAGTGATCCCAATATCAATGGGAACTCGGATGCAGCTGGCAGCCATCTCTTGCAAGTAAAATCGAGGAACGTCAGGTGACTGTGAGAGGAGGAGTGCCGACAGCTGTCTGGCCAGACCATGACTTTGAAGCCACCAGTACCCTCACTTTACCTTGCCTGTCTTGAATGTTCAACTAAATCAACAAAAGAATGTATTTGAAGAGTAGACCTCGTGGGCTAGACTCGATGATAGATCCGGTTGCAGACAGTGAACTTAATTTACTGAGTAGTGACAGCTACAGGAGTTTGGAACAAGTGAAACTACAGTACCTTCGTCGGCCGAGTCCTCCCGGGGCCGTAATGAAACAGAATAAGTCTGATAAGTCTTGCAGAGCACTAAGGTAACTGTAGAACTGCCTACATGATGAGTACTGGCCCGAATGTTCCATCGTTGTTCGATGAAATGTTACCGAGACTGTTGTGCAAGCACTTCCAGCAGACTGACTTCGGCAGAACGAACACTCTAGATCCACGCTGCACCGAAATGCAAGTCAGAGCTAGCCGGGCATGCCAATTCTCATGAGCTCGGACAACTGCAGTATCTTCTGAGCCCTCAAGAAGCTCCTCCCAGGAATCGAACGCCACAAATCTGTAACTGTCTTCATACTTGCCATCGTGTCCACAGTCGCCGATCTGGTCGACTCGCACAAATGTGTCCTTGTCGTCAAGGATCTTCAGGATATTGAGATCACCAATCCACTCGCCCCCATGATAAACCGACAAGATCGTTTCGAGCAGATAGGCGTCGATGTCTTGTGCTCCATGCTTGTCGGACGAAGCCAGGGATGCGCGGTAGCCGCTGAAAGACAAATTCACAGAAGTATCTCTAAAACCATCAAAATTATCGCCGTGAAAAGGGGCGTGGCTGATGAATTTCCAATGACCAAGCAAAGCAGCCTTTGTGTGCGGAATTTCAGGAGCTATCAGCATCGCTAGTCCGGGTCTTCCGATGTTGCCGATGACGCGAGTCACCTCATTTTCATTTGGAACCTCTGAAGGATCACATAGTAAGGATGTAGAGATGAACATGGTGTCGCCAGAGGCCATTGCCATGACGTTGATTAGTGTACTGGGAGACAGATCCAGGTTCCCAGTCTCGAAAAATGCCAAGCATGCGAAAGTCTCTGCCCGTGTCATGGTTTTATGAGAATCAGGAACCCAACGCGCTTTACACAGACTTTGAGTAACAATGGTGCTCATAGAGACAGTTGCAGATGGAAGAAGGCGGTATATATCAGCAGCAAGAGCCAGGGCTCTTAACGATTCATGAAATGGGTTGCGAAAAGTCACGACCTGCTCTGAACCTGTGGCCGGATAGCAGCCTTTATCCAAATATATCGTCATGCCACTGGTGAGATAATTTAGGAGTGAGGGGACGGAAAAGCGAGAGTTTTCGATCAACTCCATCATCTGCTTATAAGATATATCCATGTGATCAGCCTTCAGGTTGAGTAGCAGCGAGTCTTGGCTGGATGGATGTCCTTTCCCCTGAACCCTGCCATAAAGGCAAGCTTCTTGAGGGCAACCAGCAAGAACTTCGAATTTCTGAGGGGCCAAGGACATTTTATCGGTGAACCAAAAGTCTTCTGCCTCAAGATTGTTCGCTTTGGCGCTGCGGAGACGGGGCTCATGAATTACGATTCCTGTTTCCCCTAAAGCTGCAATTTCTTTCAGCCTCATATCGAGAATGTCGTCGAATCCCACTGCTTTTCTATTGCAGGGTCTGACCGAACCCAAATGACATGCTCGCGTGCATTGTCTTTGGCGCAACTTGCAAGGGCAAGCTAGGCTGAACGCTGTCCGGTCAATCTCGGGCCTCTCTGGGAGGTTGAAACAGCCGTTCGTGCAAGTACAAAAAATGAGGCTACTATCTATGTAGGTTGACGAATTTGGATCCGAGTTCGTGGAGGTTGGCGCAGACGAATTCAAGCCCACAAAGTTCAAGCCAGCTGTCTCAACGACGATAAGCCGGCGATGAGTAATAATCCATTTCTCCGTTCCGTCAGACGCCCTTTTGAGGGCGCGAGTTTGAACTGGCAACGCAGTGGCCACTTCCCAAAAACAGACCTCTGTATCGGCTTCCCATCGACGTGGGGCCGGATAACGAATCAACATAGCCAAGCTTTCTTTTTTGGCATACGCAGATCTTCCCGCAAGTGAACGTAAAACTTCAATTTGGGTTTCTGTATCTTTGAGGAGGGGGATGAACAGTCGGGGCCGGCAGAGTCCCATATAAGGAAGCGTTTCTGTGTCTGAAGACCAGAACTTTCTACCTCGGCGTCTACCACAGTTGGCCAACATACAGGCGACGTCCAAGTCCAGACCCTCGGCTTCTAGTAATGCAATAGACGCAAGATAAAACAATTTAAGCCAGCTGAGTTTTCTTTGGCGAATGAACGTTGAGGCAGCACCATGATGTAAATGGCGAGTCCGATTTTGCTGAGAGTCCTGGTTTGTGCTTCCAGACTCACGGACGGTTTGGCCTTCAGAAGAAGCAGGTGGCCCACTTCCTTGTGCACCAACAGTAGCTGCTTTTTCAAGAAAGGTCCAGATGGTAACAAAAAACCGGGCATAATCGACCAGCTGGCCTCTTGAATAGGCCGAAAAGCTTCCAAGTGCAATCAACATGAACTGGTCAAAGCTAACACGGGTAGATTCCACGCCTAATCTGGAGGAGACTTGAACTGGCGGACCGTAGAATTTCAGGTGAGATAGGGACAAGGACCAAAATACGCCTGGTTCAACTTCCTCATTGTCCATGACCAAGGAGCCCTTTCTGTCATGCTGCCTGGTAACAATCTGCAACCCAACAGTCAGGACTCCGCTTGCTGGAACAAGCGGATCACCATATTTAGTTTCCGATATCGATGGCCTGAAAGATACTATGTTCGGAAGTATGTGCCATGACGATATGCCCAAAAGAGTGGCACCGCTATACACTGACTGGCTAATGCCGTTGAGTAGGTTCTCCATTGTCATCATTGAAGAGTGCCACACTCTTGTCACGTTGTTGTACAGGTCGCTCCCACTGCCAACAGATGTGTTCAGGTCGTTGATGATCAAGTGAAGACTGTCGAGTTCTCTTCTTTTGATCTCGTCGGCCGCACGAACCCAGGCACGAGCACTGGCGTCCCATTCCGCAAGTTGGTCTCGAGTAATTTCTTGCCGGAAAGCAAACAGCGTAGGGTAATGTGTAATGGTACCCTTCTCATAAGCTTCTGCGATTTCCTTTTTCCGATCGGCAACCAATTGGGCCCAGATCGATGTTGCTTGAGGGCCCGTCCAGGCTCTTGCAAGCAGGCAGGCGAGTAAATGAACCGGGACAGCTCCATCGCCGGACGTTGCGGCCGCCCAAATGGTTGTGCCATCAGCCCCAAGCTGATGGTGGAATATGGTCCTGATTGCGATATCTTCTGTGCCGGATTGTATCTGGGGTAAGATCTCTGAAACTCTCGCCCCATAGGCAGCTATGAGTGTTGGCGTTTTGGGAAGCTTTTCATTAAACAGCGCGCCAAGCTTTCGGGCGGTAGTATGTGGTGAGCCATGCTCGGCATTCTCTTTCCGTTGCAAAGACAACTTCTCTCCAAAGGCCTTGTATGATGACGGTGCTTCGAACTTGAAGATCGAAAAATCGAGATTAAGATTTGCAGCAGCGAGGGTTACCTCACTTGTCGCCTGCGTCAATGAAGCCACGAGCTTGTTCATTTCCACATTACTTATTGATAAGGAAATCACAAATTATCGGAGCCAGCGTGGCGCTTGTTTTTATAAAGAAACAAAGAAAGATTGAAAAAAAGAAAAGAAAAACAAGAGAGAAAAAAAAGAAGCAAAACTTCAACCACCGAATGTCTGGCGTGTCTTTGGCTGGCAGCCTAGCTGAACACTTCCGCAACCGGACCTCGTGCGCAAGCCGAACTACCTGGCCTAAGACTGCCTTGCTGCATGATTCTGCAAAAGGCTGAAAACACAGCACTGGAATTAGTCGTGAAGGCTGTGTGCAGGAATGCAGTGTAACCCAGCGGCTGGTCAACAGAGGCTCCTGTAGGGGTGGTCTCCGGTGATCTTATTCTTTTCAACAGTGAGGCTGCCCCAAATTTTATCACAATTTTATTATCTATACCCAATCCAGGGATTGATGTGCCACCACTTGGTGTGCTGCAGTCATCGCGTGGGTGTAGGGTGCAAGGGTTGTGGCTTGGCCTGAATGTATTACAGCATACAGTATCTGAATGGTCGTCCGAAGTATGCCACCCCATTCTGATGGAGCAGGCGCCGGGACCGGACGTCTGAGCTCCATGCGTACCAACGGGCGGCTTCGAGACGCAGAGACCAGAATAGTTAGGGGAGTTGATCCGCATATCTGAGAAAAAAACTTTGAGTGAGATCGAGTTCGAGCATGGCTCTCGAAGAGATGAGCAGAGAGAGGCGAGGTTCGTAGGAACCTGGCCTTGGTTGCCTTCACCATGTTGATTTATTGTGGACAATTCTATCAAATCAATGTAATTTAACTAAATCGTTACCCTCAATCAATAGATGCTCGAATTCCTCTTCATAGATTGTATACGATCTTTCGCATGGCCGTGGCAGGGCTGGCTGACCAGGCCACGAGATCTCGGTCTGGTACGTCCTTCTTGAAGATAGCCTGCTACTGTAACAAATGAAAGTGAGCAATTCCTGAAGCAGGGCAACTTGTTGGCTCGTATTGATTAGACGGAGAAATTTTGGTAATTGCAATGCTCATTTATTTCCTAGTCACATGTGGCAATACTGAGCATACTTCATGGTATTGTGCAACTGGGGTGAGGTAGGTGAGGATTTGGCCTCTCCCAGAATTTACTACTACGCGAATGTTGCAAGACTTGAAGTAGCTTCAAACGGTCAAAATGCCTGTTGGCATATCCTACCATTCAAAAATTGCTTGTTTTGGAAGTGGTTCAGATAAGGTAGTTGGGTGCTCCGCACAGCGTGGGCCGAGGCTCGAGACCATCGTCCCAGTCCCACTACCAACCCCAGTCCCCCACCATGCCCGAGGTTAAGCGCGGCTGGCTGGACATCGCCGGCTTCGGTGGCTCAGGGCATACCGATACAAGGGTGTTGGCCCGGGACGACTGATAGAGGTACATAAGCAGCAATTGCTCTGTTTCAATCATCGCGACAGCTTACGTGTCAACCCCTCACTCAATCTTGGAGCTTCCATCCCACCAAACGTATCACCGAACAGGGATCTCAAATCGGACGAAGCAGTTGTCACACGCGCCATCATGTCTAAGAAGGGGAGCGTGTTTGCCGAGTACCCGGTCCCGCGCATTGTCTGCCCTGCGCTCAACCTGGACCCTCCGGACACCCGCCCGGGACTCCACAGCGACTCCGTTGCGCACTTCGCCTCCGTCCCGTGGTGCGCCGCGCTCCTGCAGGCCCCGGGCGCCGTCGTCTTCACCCCGTCGTGCCGCAACCCCGAGGGCCAGACGGACTCGCAGGCCCTCGGCACCACCCTCGCGACGGAGCGAACCGTCCCGCACATGCTGAGCTGCTTCGTGCCCGCCGACGCGGTCCACGTGCGGGACCCGGCGCGGCCCATCACGCGGGTCCAGACCCTCTTCACGGCGCGCGACGGCATCAGCGGGTACCCCGGCGTGGTCCAGGGCGGCATGGTCATGGCCATTATGGACGAGGCGCTCGGTGTTCTCATGGAAATCAACATGGGCCTGGGCAAAGAGGGCGCCGCCTTCCAGACCAATTGCGTGACGGCGTCCATGGACATCAAGTTCCTGAAGCCGGTCCCGACGTCGGACATTTGCGCCACGGCCTGGATAGAGAGCATAGAGGGCCGCAAGGTCAAGATATCGTGTATAATGTCGGACGAGACCGGCGAGGAACTCGCCAAGGCCACGAGCTTGTGGCTTGCACTACGGCCTAACATGTAATCCCTACCCCGGTGGCAGACTCCTTTAAAACCACCCCAAACAAAACAAAAAGAGATCCTCATGAGGTATCGATAATGTGCTATTCATGCGTCGTAATTAGGTATCATGACCGGCTTCGATAAGGATATCATGCCAAATCCACAGGTAGCAAACCGAACAACTCCCCAGCCCATGGTCCACCTCACATTTAAATCCTCATAGCTTGTCGTCAGCGCGGCTACCACTCCCCACATGAGGGAGCATGGTCTTGACCACATTCTTGATCTCTGAAGGGTCCTCGACGGCTGCAAAGGCCGCCTCTGTTTTGCTCCTCTTGTTTGTGCCATCGCGACGATCCAGCTCGCTCTCGACAGAGCTTATACTACTTTCGCTGCTGTTCATAACCACATTCATGACTCGTCCCTCCTTCTTCTTGATGTTCCTCTGGGCCTCCTTTAGCTCCTTCAATTCCTCATCCTCCCAATGCATTGTTATAATGCCAAGCCCCGGGAAATTCTTTTCCAGAAATGCTTTCAAGTCTGGGAGCACAGCTTTGTCCGGGCGGTAGGTGCCAGAGTCGTTGTCAATTATGAGTTGGTAGTAGGACGGATTAGGTGGGGGGTCCTCGTCGGGTGGTCCGCCCGGGATGGGATCTTCTGGATGGGTCTTTTCGTTAGGCTCTGGATCCTCAGAGGCATCGGGATGTTGCAGCCTGCGAATGAAGAACTCGCCGGAACAGGCAATGTAGGTTGCCACGTCTGCGTGCATAGTGTGCTTGCTGAGGAGATCGATGCCAAACTCTTTCCCCGTCTCGGTAAAACGCAACATGCCGTCCAGAGTCAGTGCATACGTGAAAATACGTCCTCCCTCGTCAAAATGGACAAGTTTCAAGAACTGCAGCGCAGACTCTTTCGAACATGGCTCGCAAGTTCCGTTCTCGGTGCTTCGGTTAAAACTGTAGATGCGATCGTGTTGTTTATGAAGGACTTTGTTCAACACCTTGCCACGCAGACCCTTATCCAGGAACATGGAACCAATGACTGGCTTGAACTCCACATATCTGTGGTACAGCCGAGGGGGTATAGGGCCTGAAAGCTGCATCTCGTTGGATTGAAAGCTTTTTATGTTAGCCAAATACCCTGGGATAATCATCTTGTGACTTACTCGTATTTTTGTGGTTTTCTGTCGTCATGTTGCGAGCCGTTCGCTTGATGGTCATGATTCGCGTCCTCGTTCACCTTCGTCCCAGCCAATCGGCCGATCATGGGACTAAAGTGTTTGAACCATGTCGTCGGCGCCAAGGTGCAGATTTGGGCATATGGCGGTTCGGATTTGCCCAGCACTTCGATACTGATACAGAGTCGTGGGGTGACATGGGCGCCAGGGTGCAACGCCGTTGTGATCCACTTCGCCGCGAGTGCTCTCCGGCCAATGGTCCGCTTCCTCGCTTCAAACTCTTCACCAGGCTCGGGGATGCCTTTCCACCTCTCAGAAACTTCGGGCACCTTAACTGTTACCGTTCCCAGTTTGTCATTGTGATCAGGATAGTCTTCGTCGTACATCCGGCATTTCAACGTGAAACCAGTTGGTGGCACGTTTGCAACCACCCACTCGTCCTGCCACTTTGGTTCAGTCGTCCTTCTAAGAGTCCTAGTTCTATGCGACAGGTCTGGGTCTTCTTTATGTCGTTTTGGCGTGGAGGTGTTCAAGGTAGCTACGAGGTACGGATCTGACGAGAGCGTGCTGATATCTCCAGGTGGCAGATTAGTAGCATAGCGGAAACGAAACCGCAGCGTATAGCCTTGAGGTGTATCAGGCAAAGGAGTCGAGTCGATGCCACCAGGAGGACCTTTCTTTGTCTTGATGCGGTCCTTCAGCTTTTTGGTGCCATTGCGCGACGGTCCCTGTTTAGGGTTACCATTCTGTTCGGGTGAAGCCGAGCTGCCAGTTGAAGAAGAATGGCCGGAATCCTGGGTGCGCCGAGGAGACTCCACTGGGGTGGATTCCGCCATTGTGGATGGGCGATTTCTGGACCAGGTGCTAGCTCTCGACTATGACTGGGCGGAGGCCGGGTGAGGTCTTGATCGATGATTTGTGGGCGTACCAGTCGACCACAGCAGCATCATGCGCTCAAGTTGAGGATGAAGATCTCTAGAGATGCTATGAGCGGCATGGAATGCGAGATTGACGTGCAGATGAACCTGCTCTTCTATGTCTGCAAGGCTCGCCGGTCGCAGATCGCATCCCTGGCATGCCGCGTTGCCGGATGGCTGTGACGTCATATCGTCGCCGAAATGCCGATAGACCACATACCCAGATGCGGCCCAGGAGAAAAGTAAACCCGATGGGCCCGATTGACTCAAGAAGCGGGTTTTCTGGTCACTGACCACCCCGACCGGCCGGTGACTTTCATGGAGCACATGGAACGAACACTTGGGCCACGCCAATGGACGGTGAAGCTTCAGGCCCACAATGCCGCCCGAGCCGGCTTGGAAGCCACTTATCAGGTGCTTACGCAGCTTCCGTCCAAACCTGCCAGGAAGCGAAAAAAGTGGCGGAAACGGCATCGTCGACTGGCATGTCTTTACTTCTCAGCTCGAAAGCGGTCGTGCAAGCTACGTAAAGAATGAAGCAGATTTGATCATAACCAGTCTTCAAGAAGGCAGCATCAGTTATAACACAAAGCCCACTGGCCTGGCATCATTTCATTGAGCTACTTGTTTAGTCTGTTTTGAGAGGTTAACATGTGATTATGTCGTTACACCCTACATCTCGAAGCTGTAAAATTTGAATGCCAATCCAAAAGTTCCTCGATCTCGTCGACCCTGGGATTTTCATATTCAACGTGGATGTTCAAGACGGGATGCCCACCAATAGCATCATCTTCTTCAAACCTCGTTATATCTTCACAAGTGCTAGACAGTGCTTGAGTTTGCCATCTTTCCCTGCAGGATTGTGGTGCCTTTCCCAAGCAAAATTATTCATTAACTTATTGGCAGATTAACTCCGATTATTACCATGCATGTCCATCGAAACTACTGTACAGATTGCTCAAAGCAGGCTTTCCTGTCCTCTTTTGAATATTGCGTGCTTAATCTCCTTACTCAGGCCAACGCCTCCCTCAGCTGTGCCATCGAAGATCTTTCTCCACCCAACCGCGTTCAGGAGCCACACAACAAACGCGTTGGTTCCTTGCCAAACATATTCTCCATGGCTAAGAGCTGGCTTTTTGTTGACAACCTCCTGATGCACCCGCCGCGCAAAGTCTTGAGGTTTCATACTTTCTTGAAGATGGAGTCTAGATCTTTCCTTGAGACCCGGTTCGGCGTCTATGTAGAGACTCTTGGGGTCGAACAGGGCCTTCTCGGGCGAAATGAGATTTGTTGATACCACTCCCATAAACAAAGTCACTACCTTGATACCGAGAGGGGCCAACTCGATTCGCAGCGTGTCGGAGTAGGAGGAAACGGCGGCCTTGGATGCATTGTACTGGGCAGAAAATACATAGGGCACTCGAGCTACAATCGACGCAGTATTTATAATTGTAGGTGGTGCTTTCGAGCCAGAGACCGAGCTCAAGAGTAGTGGCGTAAAGGCTTCGACCATATCGAAGAGGCCAAAGACATTGGTATCGAACATTTTGCGGACTTGTTCGTGGTCGGCTTCAATAGCCGGAGCTTCGTACACTGCGGTAATGAGCACTTAGACAAAGGCTGGGGGCACACATAGAGCCACATACTCATGCCAGCGTTGTTAAATAGGACGTCCAGCTTTCCCCCAGTCCGCTTGGATATCTCAGCCTTGAGAGCGGAGATGCTATGCGGTTGGGTCACGTCAAGCGTCAGGGTTTCGATGCCTTTCTCCTGCAGCGAGGCAATCGACGTGAGACTTCTGGCGGTGGCAAAGACTCGAAAGCCATGAGCGGCAAATTCAAGAGCAAGGGCATGGCCAGCTCCGCCTTCCGAGCAGCTACACGTGCATGTTAGTCGAGTTCCAGTAGAAAGATCAAGATGAAAGTGAGGAGTGGAACAACGAACCCAGTAATGAGGGCGGTACGCTTATTCGACATGTTGCAGTTGTGATATGGAATCTTTTCACAGCGACCGTGAGACACACTCATTAATGAAAATTGATTGCAGCCTGCGACTTATACGTTCTATTTATCAGATTTTTGTTGGAATCAAGGCATGTCCGGACTACCAAGCTTGCGGTGCGGCGCATGCCAGAATTGCCGGGTCGGGTTTCTTATATCGCCTTCTCTGTCTGTTAGAGGCGCAGAAAGCCTCCGGGGTAGCCACCTTCGAAAGCCTCCGGAAAGGGGGTGTTCGAAGCCTCCGGTCCGACAAAAGCTCTACTTAGCAGGCTTTTTCCAATTACTTACAGAAACATCAATACCTCAGCTTTCACCTGCGGAAAATATGCCTCCCTGCTTCGTTGCAGTCATTGGTGGTGCCGGTGCCCTGGGACTACCGGTAGTCAGAGATCTAGGAAGCTCTGACGCCTGCACTGTTCGGATCTTGACCCGGACGCAAGCAGCCCCCGCTTCAAAGAAATCCAATAGTACGGTCTACTGAGTTCTATCAAGGCCATCATGAGCACATTGGCATCCGAAGGACTCCAGGTGCTTTCCGGCGGCGGCCGGAGGCTTTCATGAACATCGAAGGGTTCAACTCTGGCGAGAAGACCGAATTTACTGGTTAACTCCTGCTTGCGACCTTGCCATCGAAGAGAGAGAGTCAAGTTTTACGTCTACAATAGTCTCGCCTGTGCCTACGAGCGAGTGACCACAAGCCTTCATTCCGTGCAGCCATAGCGACGCCAAGGGCAGATACGATGAATGGGTTCTCTCTCGAGATCAGGAGGTGGGTAGTATTCACGACATGCAGACCGCATTCTTCTCAACGGCTCCGCGCATTGGATTGGCAATCCATGTGGACACGCTGATCCCGCACATAGTCGAGGGCGGCGTCGTCACTTGGCGAGTGCCGCTGGGCGGGGAGCCGTCCCAACTTGCAATCGGCGATTCGCGATACTGCGTCAAACGATTGCTCGACCATGTCGCACACGTGACTGTGACGGATCTTGACGTCGCTATCGAGCACACCATCTACAGCCAGGTCGTGGAAGGCTTTTCAGAAGGTTACATGCAAGCCGGCCACGGTACATTGACAGGAGCCTTGGTGTCTACCTACTTTGCCACCGTCCCAATCTCTGGGCTCCCATCGGCTACAATCCAGATCCAAAGAACCCTGCTGGAATGAAGTTCAGAAATGATTTCACGGGTTGGTGCGAGTTGCGACACAATAAGCAATCAAGTTTCACCATGGGCAGGCTTGTCAAGCATTGTGAGCATCTCATTGGATCTATGACTCTACACAACCCTACAGGAATTTGTTCTTCTTCTTTTTTCCCTCTTAGAGCTAACCCCCTCATACGATCCCCGGAATGAACACCAGGATGAAATTTAATTATCCTTATATTTAGACCATTACTTTATTCATAAGTGGGCTCTTGCGCCCTCTTGTGACACGGACTTCTCCACGGTGGGGCACTGACCGATGCCGGATCCCCCCCGCGATGAAGATGTTACAATTACGAATGGACCGGTTAGTCACACCGGCACCTGTTGCAACTGGGGAAGCTATTAAATAGGGCAGCTAAAACACTGACCGGGCCTCGGGAGACGCAACGGGCATCTGACAAGCACACAGCGGTGCAACAAATCGAATCAGTTGGTCTCTACGCAGAGAGCCATCACCATGTCGGCCGAACTGACAACCTTCAACACCAACCGCACCGCCGCTGCCGAGGAGGCGGACGCAGAGGCGACCGAGTCCCTTGTGCAGACGCTCGAGACGCCTGACCGTGGCGCCGCTGCGTACAAATTCCTCTTCAGCGCCTTCGTTGTCGAGGCGCTGCTCTGGGGCTTCCCCCTGGCCTACGGTGTCTTTCAGGAGTACTACTCGACCCATCCGGACTTTGAGGGCAGTGCGGATAACCTCGCCCATGTCGGTACGCTCTCGACCAGTGTGTACTTCATCAGCGCGCCGCTCGTCACGCCGGTCGTGAAGCGCTATCAGCGATGGCAGACGTACATGATTGGTGTCGGCGCAGTCCTCTGCGTCGTCGCGCTGGTCGCTGCCTCCTTCGCGACATCCGTCACGAGCCTCATTATCACGCAGGGCGTCATGTATGGCGTGGGCTTCACCATGCTGTACTTCCCGATTCTGCGCATGATGAACGAGTGGTTCATTGCGAGGCGTGGCATCGCGTACGGCGTCATGTTTGCTGGCGGCGGCTTCAGCGGCGTCGGATTCCCATTTCTGCTCGAAGTTCTTCTCTCAAAGTACGGCCACAGGACGACCCTTCGCGCTGTCGCTGTCGGAATCGCCATCTCGACCCTGCCGCTGCTGCCGTTCCTGAAGGGCCGTCTACCTGTGTCCCACGGTGGTGCACTGCGTGCCTTGGATGTCAGCTTCTTTAAGCAGCCGCTCTTCTACATCTTTGCCTTGTCCAATCTGTTTCAAGGGCTCGGGTATTACATTCCTGGCATCTACCTGCCGACATACTCCGCGAGTCTCGGTCTTTCTGGTACGAAGGGTGCCCTTATTCTCTCGCTTTTCAACTTGTCGACGACATTTGGCCAGCTGGCTATGGGATACCTATCGGATAGGACGAACAATGCCCTCCTACTCGTTTTCATTTCGTCGTTCCCGTCTGCCCTGGCGACGTTCCTTCTTTGGGGATTCGCTTCGTCGCTGCCAACACTGATGGCCTTTTCAATCATCTATGGCTGGTTCGCAGGCGGGTTCGTCATTCTCTGGCCCAAGTTTGGCGGCATCCTGTCCGATGACCCGGGGGCCGTCTTCAGCATGATGGCGTTCGGCAAGGGTGTTGGAAATATCTTGACGGGCCCAATTAGTGCTCCGCTCATGACCGGGCCGCTCCAGTCTGGGTACGGCCTCAACCGCTTTGAACCACTGATCCTATATCTGGGATCAATGATGCTAGTGTCGTCACTTGGGATTCTTGGGTGGCCAGTCCGTGTGAAGCCAAACTGAAATGGTTAGGAACACAAGTAAAATCACATCCAGTAAAAGCATATGTCTTTGGGTGTACTCTTTATCAGCTCAACATTCAAATTGGTCAATTGCAAGCTCGCATAATGGAAATACAATAGCAATGATTTGAGAACTTGGAGTAGGCGTCAGGTTGACTCCACTTCAGAATCGCCGCTTCTTGCTTGCGCACCTTGGTCTCCATTGGAAATTATAACTTCACGCAGCAACCTCAGCCTGTAATGAGCTTGGTTATAGAAACATAGTCGAAAATCGACTTATCATGCACTGTATTTTCCAGCCGATGTTT
The DNA here is from genome assembly GCA_003012165.1 of Paramyrothecium roridum. Lineage (NCBI taxonomy): Eukaryota > Fungi > Ascomycota > Sordariomycetes > Hypocreales > Stachybotryaceae > Paramyrothecium > Paramyrothecium roridum. The sequence goes on from PXOD01000167.1 coordinate 26,198, forward strand.
GCTTCCTGGCGAGGAGAGGCGATAGATTAGATGATCCTACCTTACGGAACCCCGCCGAGTCGTAGAATGTCACCATATGCAGCTGGATGGAGCATTGGGCGGGCATGTGATGATTATCGGAACCGCGCTTTCGTATATCGTATATTTCTTGGATGTACCTGACTCTCTAGGCCAAGAGTGTCTGAATTTTGTGACACTTGCATGCTCTGTCCCTCGTTCACTGCGTGTACGTAGGAAACGATCTACGTGGGTTTCTCGGCTACATGTCGACCTGCCATTCTTAGCTACCTGAGCTGAGATACATTTCCTGGTTCAATACAACGTTTCGATGCATGCGGTGCCAAGCCGATAGCTCTGTCGGGTTCTTGTTCATCCCCGAAATCCTGCGGGTACCTACAGAATGCAGACGGAGCGCCTGAGGATTAACTACCGAATGGCCATTACCGGCAATTGCAGACGCCAGCGGGAATGAACAAGGGTCCGACAGAGCTGCAAACAAGCCACATATGCCCTGTTGTTAGATGAAGTGAGTACGGTACAGCAATGGAACAGAATGCTGTAACATGACCGCTTGCTATGTGAAGGCGCAGAAGTCATGTATATGAAGCGTATCATTCCCAAGTCGTGTCCCAAGTCGTGGACAATGCTCGCAAACTTGAGTTCGTTCATAAGCGCAAGATAACTCTTTCAATTCCTTTGGTATCTTGCAATGGCAACCACCAATGGCGCGGCTCAGAGCAATGGCTTAAATCATACTAATGGTTCCGGCCCTGACCTGGCCTCTCTCGGGCAGAAGTACGAGGAAGAAAAGGAAAAAAGAGTCCACCCTGATCGCAAGGAAAACTACATCGATTTGGAACTGGATGCTCCAGCCCACCTCGCCCGCCTGATTGAAGATCCATGGGTCGACCACGATACACTCAATGCCCAGACGCCAATTCTCGAAGATGGAGACGATGTTAAGTTCCTGATTCTTGGTGCTGGCTTTTGCGGTCTTCTATATGCAGCTCGCCTCATACAAGCTGGTTTCAAGTCGGATGATATCCGGCTTGTAGATGTCATGGGGGGATGGGGCGGGACGTGGTATTCGAACAGGTACCCAGGCTTGATGTGCGACTCTGAGAGCTACATTTACCTGCCGCTTTTGGAAGAGACTGGCTACATGCCGAAACACCGCTACTCTCATGGGCCTGACATACTTGCTCACGCAGAGCGCATTGCTGCGCATTTCGATCTCAAAGGTGTTTTCCGCACGTACATGCAGTCTTTCACGTGGGACGACGCAGCGAGACGATGGATCGTACAACTCAAGCAGTCCAGAGGGCCGAAGGAAGAAGCCTTGATCATGACCGTACGAGGACAGTTTGTGGTTCTCGCCAATGGGGTCATGAGCCACCCAAAAGCACCAAAAATTGACGGGCTGGACACCTACGAAGGCGAAATGTTGCATACAGCACGCTGGCGGTATGATATTACTGGAGGTTCACCAAATGACCCAAGACTTACCGGCTTGGAAGGCAAGAAAGTTGGCTTCATCGGCACCGGTGCGACTGGTGTGCAATGCATTACGCAACTGGCGAAATGGGCTGAGCACCTGTATGTCTTTCAGCGGACGCCGGCCATGGTGGATGAGCGCGGGCAGCGTGCTACGGATCCAAAGGAATGGAAGCAGATATCGGGCGAGGCTGGATGGTGGACCAAGCGAAATGCCAACTTCTTGAACAGCGTGGTCAACTTGGACCCGGAGAACAATCTTGTCAACGACGCATGGACCACCGTGAAATCGTTCAAAGTCCTTGTTGGTCATCCAGAAAACTTGCCGCTGGCCATGGAAGATATCCCGGGCCACATTGGCGGCGCCGTCGCCCTCGATGCACCCCGTACGGAGCGGCTGAGGAAACGGGTCGAGCTCACGGTGACCAAGGACCGCGAAACAAGCGAGGGCCTAAAGGCATGGTATCCTTCCTGGTGCAAGCGGCCGTGCTTCCACGATGACTACCTACCGACCTTCAATCGCCCAAATGTCACCCTTGTGCAGACCCAGCCCGCTTTGGGTGTGAAGGAGGCGACGCCAAAGGGTCTCGTGGTGGACGGCAAAGAGTATGAACTGGACGTGATCGTATTTGGGTCGGGTTATCGGTCTCCAGCCAGTGACATGTCAGAGCCCAGCAAGATGTGCAATACCACGATTACAGGCCGGGACGGTGTTCTCCTTTCGGAGAAGTGGCTTAGGAACGGCCCGGCCACACTGCACGGCTGCCTGACCAACGGGTTTCCCAATCTTTTCCTCACAGGTCCAGCTCAAGCCGGAGCATCACCAAGCATCACCTACCTGTTCGACATCATGGCCCGCCACACGGCCCAGCTGATAAGCGCAGCCGCGGAGCGCAGCAGCGACCCCGGTTCGTTGACGATCGAAGCCACGGTGGAGGCAGAAGAGGCCTGGACAGCGTCCTTGGTGAAATACGCCACCTTGTTCGCTCCGATCAGCCTCTGTCTGCCAGGCTACCTCAACAACGAAGGGTCCACGATGAAGCCGGCCGACATGGGCAAATCGATTCGTGGCGCGACGCATGCTCTAGGACTCAATGCGTATGCAGAGACATTGGCGGATTGGAGGGACGATGGTAAGCTCGATGGCGTTGTCCTTGGTTGAAGGCTTTGGGTGAGGTTGGGGCGGAGTGTTGTGAGAGCCTTGGTAATGAGCCGCATCATGCTTGGCAGTGGGGACGACCTTGGGCGAGATCCGAACTCCTTCGGTAGATGTTGTCCCAACTACCTTATCTTGTCCATTCACGCGCACAAGATGGGGCGAGCGTCAATACTTTATAAAAGGCTTTGACTAAACTCAACGGATCGGGCACGTGTAACTGTAGATAAGCAAACCTTGAGCCTGCCATGTTCCCCTGACCCGCTCAGTGGCCAAAAAGCTGGTGCGACGTGCGAGCTGCACCAAAAAAAAACCCGGGTGCCGGCCACGACAAGCCTCTAGGCCAGGCACTCCCGAAAAAGAGGTAGGAGGTCCGTTTCCACCCTAGTTTCCGTGCGTAATAGCGTGGTCTGTAGGGCAGAGCTAGTTTTGTCCTTTCTGGGTCGTTCGAGCGATACTTCGGACCGGCGTTTTTTATGCCAGGCAAGGTCGGTCAGGTGAACTGGCAGCGAGTCTTCAATCAAATCTTGTTGACATACAGGGCGTGAGGGCAGGGACAGGGTAGAGCGTGAGTTTGCATGACTTGCAGACATGAGGGCCTATCTGCCTTTATTATCACGATACCCCCATTGGGGTTCGGGTCCAAGGAAACATCTTCACGGGCCTTCCAAGTAATGTCACTCTGCCCAGCTTACGACTCTTTGTTTTTTGCAGACTTTTCTCAGGAACAAGAAAAACTTCAACGCCAACGCGACAACGCTGATCGGTAGGCTGGACACAGCGACCAGGCCAGAGCAGATAGAGCTTCAAGCGGGTACGTGCCGGTCGTTGTCCGAGTCAAGGTCACGCCCAGTCACGGCTAGGGTCGGAAATGCTCGCAAGGTCTCCATCAACTGGCGATCGAGTGGAATAACGCACGCCCTAGCAGAAGAAACAATTTTTTTTCTCTTTCGCTTGCTCTCCTTTGATGACGGTTTCATCAGGGACCCTGCGGGAATACGGACTGGCCTGCTCTCGGTGATGCCGTACGTAATAGCGGCGCCACCACGAAGGGCGTCGAGGAGCCGCTAGCAGCAATCCCGAGCCAATGCCATTGTCTGGTTGGGCCCGGAAAAAAAGTCCCGCTCGAGAACAATCCGCCCATTCTTCCAGACTCTCTTTTTTCTTCCTCTCTCGCTCTCTCTGTGCATGTCCCTTATTAGCTAAGTTAATGTACGGGAATAGAATGGGCCGGAAGACACGGCAGGCCGGATGCGGAGGCCAAGACCTTGCCGCTGCTGCTCTTAGCGCGGCCCCACACGCCGAAAAAATGCCGTTTCTGTTACCACACCGAAATCCTTTTTTTTCCCTTTTCGACATGGCCCGGCGGCCGGAAGCAGCTTCAAGCCCACGACGGACGGGCATTGCACAAATTTCTGGTTCGAGGCTGTTGCTCTCCGGCCCGGGCGACACAAGTCCGCCTTGCCTCTCGCTATGCATAATGAAGACAAATCACTATTAGCAATCGTGACATGAGGTCTGGGAGATACCGGGGGGCCATACAGCCATCCCCACGGGGGGTCGCTCTTTCGATGCTCTCGTGGCGAATCATGGATGTGAAGCATATCGGGACGCCATATTAAGCTTCTGTTCTTTCTTCTCCCTTGCTCTCTTTGTCCAGTGCCGGGAATTTCCATGTGGGCCTAAACCCAATCTTGTGTCGATTCATTGCCTCGGCCGTTTAAAAAGCTCTTTGGCTGCACCACCAACCTTTCCTTCCTGCTCGTGTCGACTGATCTAACTTTCCCCCATTGTTCATTCTTTAGCCAAAGCCGGCGATCCGCAATCCTTTTTTTTTTTCCTTCGCCGCTGTTCGTCCAGCACTACAGCAGTCTCATCCCTCACTTCCCCCGTGGCTGCTCGTCTTACGCCGCTGCCGACCTGCGATTCACAATGAGCACCACTACCAAAGATCGCAAGGCTGCTGGCCAGTCCGACCTCGAGAGCAACCCCACGCCCAGCGTCCAGCAGCCGTCATTCATGGACCGCGCCAACGAGAACGCCATCTTTGGCGAGACGAGCGAGGAGATGGACGCCATGCGCGTCAAGGAAATCGCGGCGCAGGGAAACGCCCACTTCCACCGTCTCGGCTGGAAGCGCCTGGCCGTCATCACGATCGTCGAGGCCATTGCCCTTGGCGCCCTGAGCTTACCCTCCGCGTACCACACGCTCGGCATGTTTCCCGGCGTCTTCTTGACCATCTCGTTGGGTCTCGTTTCCATCTTCACAAGCTACATCATCGGTCAGGTCAAGCTCAAGTTCCCCCACGTCTCACACTACGCCGATGCGGGTCGCTTGCTTCTTGGTCGGTTCGGCTACGAAATCTTCGGTGCCGCCATGGTCCTTGAGCTTGTCATGGTCGTTGGTTCCCACGCCCTCACTGGCTCTATTGCTTTGATCGACATTAACGGAGGCCACGTCTGTTCCATCGTCTTCTCTGCCGTATCGGCCGTTATCCTGCTCATTCTCGCCATTCCTCCCTCGTTCACCGAGGTTGCTATTCTCGGTTACATCGACTTCGTCTCCATCATGGCCGCCATTGGTATCACGGTCATTGCTACAGGTATCCAGGCCGGCAAACTGGACGGCGGCATTTCCAGCGTCGACTGGTCCGCATGGCCAAGGGAGGATGTCACTTTTGCTCAAGCCTTCGTCGCTGTTAGCAATATCATCTTTGCCTTCAGTTTCGCCATTGGTCAGTTCTCATTCATGGACGAGATGCACACCCCGACCGACTATATGAAGTCCATCTGGGCCTCTGGTTTCATTCAAATCACCGTCTATACCTTAACTGGAGCATTATGCTATGCCTTCATCGGTTCAACAGTTCAGTCCCCGGCCCTGCTTTCTGCTGGACCCCTTATATCCAAGATTGCATTCGGTGTGGCCCTTCCTGTTATCTTTATCTCTGGTTCTATCAACACAACCGTCGCTCTTCGATACGTCCACGGACGCATGTTCAAGGATTCGATCATTCGGTACATCAATACCCCTATGGGCTGGACAACCTGGATCGGACTTGTTACAATCTTCACCATCATTGCTTGGGTCATCGCCGAGGCCATTCCCATCTTTTCTGACCTTCTCTCGCTCGCCTCGGCTCTCTTCGTCTCTGGGTTCTCGTTCTGGATCCCAGCTGTTATGTGGTTTACTCTACTGTGCAAGGGTAACTGGTTTGCCCGAGAGAACATTTTCATGACTTTGGGAAGCATTTTGGCGTTCATCATTGGCATCGCTACTCTGGGCATCGGTACCTGGGCCACTATCCACGACATCGTAAGTACTCAAAGCAATCCCAAAAACAAATTTCAAGAACAGTTTGGCTAATATTGTCTTTTAGATTGACGAGATCTCTCATGGTGATGCTCACAGCCCGTTTTCGTGCCGTTCCGCGTAACATGTAATATGTAATGATCAAGATGTACAAATATAGATTAGACGTTATTCTGAAGCGATTGCTCCACTGGCTCAATTCTGGGAGCAATATTAAAGCAGTAAGGGCACGGACGGAGTCATTGGTATTAGGCTTGGTTTTTCAAAGAACTACATTTTCGTTCCATTAATATGCTGTGTCGTCCTCGTAAACTTGATTTTTGTGGAAGTAAGGCAGCGTCATCGGTCCAAGCCGGCTTGGATGTCTTGAGCATTGAAATCTTCGAGCAGTTCATGCTCGAATCTATGCCGATCTGCATGTTAATGCGAGGAGTTTGTGGACTTTCAAGTCGTTCTTGAGAAAAACAACACCTTGAGTCGGCTTGATTAGGTAAAATAAGTTGCAATATTCAGAAGTGTTCCCATCTTGTCGGAACCCGCTTCCCAACTCTGCAATCTGCGCCCGTTCAAAACCTCATGAGGGTTTTTTTGGCTTCGACAAGCTCCCCAAATGTCAGAAGCGGATGGCTGATTTCGAAGAAAGCTTTCTCACTGGCCCATTCCTCATGACTACGGGCTTCCCACAATGCCTTGTCGGAAATCAGAGGCAGGCTATCAGGAGCACAGAGCCCAGAACACGGGACCTCCGCTTGTGCGGATACTATTCGACTCATGACAAACCAAAGGCAAGCGGCTCTAGTCTAATGTCAATTGGAGAGCATCGGCTTGGATCTGTTGGGTGTCCGTGTACCTTCGTCGTGATTCCGAGAACACCCATTCTTCCCATGTTGTACTCGGGCATGCCTGTTCTGTGAATGAGAAATACTCCGAGCCAGTGACCAATAGAAATCTCCACGAAAGTGCCTTTTCAAACGCATCAACATCTGGGTTATACATTCAGTAGTCTCGGAATCGGTTACCTGAAAAGTTTCAATCAAGCGTGTACCACGACTCGGCGTATCAGCATCTTGATCAGTTATGGCCATGACCATGTAAATCAGCACGGACTAGACAGCAGGTTGAATCTGATACGGCGAATACGATTGTAGCTTTGGAAATCAGCCGCGGCGTCCACAACTCCGCGTGGACGCGTCAACACACCTCATCAATGAATCGCTGTTGTTCAGACTCTATGGTCCTCCACAGAAAAGGGCGGGATTGGGGGCTGCGACTGGCAAACACTTGCGCTATGCTCATGCAATTAGAGAGTGCCTCTGGGAGGCTCGATTTGTGCTAGTAGGCATGAATAAATGGGGGAAGGGTTTGCCGCCTTAGCATCATTTGTGGGAACGCGCAAATAATGTCTGAAGCGAGGCTGGCGGCGAGCTTGCTAGCAGGATTTCCTTGCCGAAGATGAGTCAAGGTTGTCGTTATTTTTGACTGGCTTATATATTCGGGGGTTTGTGAAAAATCACTTTGCGAAGTCGAGGGAGATGCAAAAGATGATGGCCATAGAGCCATTCTAGGCTGCAAGAACTGACTGTCCTGCATAACAGAGCCGGTGCTCCAGTCTGAGGCTTGTCCGGAACCATTACCCGAGCTCTCCCAGACCTTTATCCTCTGTTAAATTCAGGTGCCCAAAACTAGTGAGTTCTGATGCAGCCGCATTCTGTGCCCATGCGGCCAACTCTTGATCACTGATGAATGGAGTGTGATCGACATCGTGAGCATGGTTGACAGATTGTGCAACCTGCTCACGCCGTTCTCCGGCATGGTGATTACTTTTGTGCTGGACGGGCTTATCATAGGTACATTCGAGTCCTTTGGCCTCACAACGAGTGCACTGTGGCTTTGCAAAACTGCATTTCGTCTTGGCGCTGTTGCATGCTGCGCACGACTTTGGGCGGCCTTTTCGAGTACTTTGAGCACGTCGACAGTACGATATATGTCGATTGAACGCAGTTTCTACGTGCTTATAAAGAGTGAGCAACGATTTCTCACTAGGACTTTCATTGAAGATAGTTTCAAAGTTCATAGATGTCACACGCTCGCGGCTCACAGACCTCTTGTAAAGGGCTTTTCGCAAAGTGGACACAACTGGAAAAAGACAGGTTGTCCAGCAATCGGCTCGTTCGATTGTTGCTCCATCACTGAAAAGATCGGCACTTCTAACACGCTGATCAGGTGCTTATGGGACTCAGCGCTGAGACATGTGAGATAGTTTATACATGAGAAGGATTGAGTTTCGATTTGGATTAGGTTTCGCAGTCAAAGTTGTGCTCACCTCGTTCTTAGTCATCAGCCAAATTACTCGCTTGCCCTTTGCAAGCTGACGGACTGCACGTCTACTTGGAATAGTGCCAGCGTCAGACCATTATTAAGGTGTCTACTCGATGCTTCGAGGGCTACTGCGATGCTTTGCGTACACTGACGCCATCAATATGGTTCAGCGGTGGTGCACATCTCTCATTTTGCATTATGCTGGTAAGTAGACACTATAAGCTCATCAACTTCGAAGCATCAAGAAGTGAAAAGCCATAAAGGTACCAGTTTAAGAAGAAAGGGAAACAGCATTGCTACTTGCTTGATTCTGTTGCGGCTTTGTGGTAGCCTTTCATAAAAGGCAAATGAAATCTCCAGTTTGATATCTTGAAGAATTCAATAGACTCGCATCAACTACTTCGTCACTCATAAAGTTCTTTCTCAAATTACCATTGCATGTATAGTAGAAACGTCAAATATCCGTTCATGAAGGTTAGAGCTGCAATGAAGGAATGACTTCAGTTAAGGCAAGACAAAGAGCTCAAAAGCATAACTAGATGTCACCATCAGCTGACCAACTCCCATTCCTCCCCAGCACCGTCAATCTTCGTCACTACCGCTTGATCGATCTCTCCTGAAGCCAGCAGGTTTCTTTTCAGATCTTTAAAGTACATCCCACAGCTGTGGCCACCAAGGACCAGTTCACCACTATTGTCGAGACCGACCATTTCCTGGCTATCAGTCGCACTGGAGATAATGATTCGATCATCTCCGATCATGATTTTCTCACCCTTGCTGCCGTCATCGCCTTCAATGCGGAAGCGGAAGCGGGTGCGGCCGCGGCGGGAAACGTAAATGCGACCAGAGTACGCCCACCAGTGAAGATCTGGACAGCTCTTGGAGCGTACGTAGAAGCTTTGGGGCTTTGTTAATGTGTTTCCAGTCCTGCGATCTTTATTTTGCTAGTAATTCACTCACGTGTCGCCACTAACGAGATCAGTCCTCTGATGATGAGCTATGGGAGACGGCTGAGACGCATCGCGGTTATTCACCACGGAAAAGATGAGTCTGTGCTCAAATTCCGGCGCGACTTGGTATGGATAGCCATCAGTGTACGAGTAGAAATCAGGAGACAATCGATGAAAGTCTTCTTTGGTTTCAGAAACCTTACGCCACCACTCGTCGACAGTATCAGGGTCAGGAGCGGTAAGCAGATAACGCCAAGTGTTGTTATCATTGCGCTGGATCGAATAATCAACAAACTTTGCTCATTGAGCTCGTACATGGCAATACTGACCCATTTGATATATGCGTGATAGACCATGATTGCGAGATATCGTGAATGGGTTGATAGGAGTAGAAGTCTTTTGAAGGAAGCAAAATTGTGCCAGTTTGCTCGAATTTGAATGTTGCCCTTGTTTGCAGAATACTGCTTTATAACCTTTTTTACGACGGCCAGCATGGATTTCCAACGTCATATCTTCTTTCCTCTTCTCGCCTGTGATCATCACAATGGAGCCTTGAGGTTTTCCTTTTCTTTTTCGGCTTTGCCCTCCGGCAACTACGGCAAACTCCGAAAGTCGCAAAGAGCCACTGCACCTGCTAAAAAAGAATGTGCCTTCCAGGCACTCGTCTCAATGCTAATGCAGTCGCGTCAATTCAAGCCAAGTTCGGCCGCGGTGGCTGGCTGATATTGATAAAGATTTCGTCATGCCTAGGCGGGTCGGCTCCAGCCCCCCAGTCCTGAGCCTGCAGATCCTCCGCGTCTAACCTATTGCTACGCGAAGGGGCCGGCGAAATCCCGACATCCAGGCAAACAGGGGAATGTTTAAGACATTGCCAAGAGCTTCAGCGAGTCAGGGTTTCAAGATAGCAGCACCAATCATACCTCCGACTGTTACAATCAACCCAGCAATTCGGCCGAACCTGGCGATGCGCATTGACATTCCTGCCTTCAACTGAGACAGGGCTTCGCAGCGATGCTTTGGTTGCAAAACTGATAGATAATTCATGGATCTTTGGAGAGCTTAGGCTCAGATCATCACGCACATCTCATGCCTACCCCGGTCGAAGCTGCTCCTATCAACTGCCTCCTGCCGGCTATCATTGATACAGCTTGAGTCAAAGCTGAGCAACTACACGGACGGGAGTTACTCTGTTGGATCACCTGGCAAGCCTTCTGTCTCTCACAGGCGCAAATCTTTGTAGAAATCTCGATGGTGGCTAAGACTAAATGCAGAGCTCTCAGAGCTACCACTGAAGTAATGATGATCTTGCTTACGACCCCAGCCGACAGAACTAATGGGAATAAACCCAGCTGAAGCACCGAAGTGACATGTGTGATATTGATTTTGGCTATCAATGATCTGCCCATGGTAAATGCTTCTTCTCTAGAGGCGTCATTAGGTTTCGAAGCATCTTGTCTCACTACTAGTAGATCATGCCCGAAGGAGTGAGAAGTGAAATCTCATCATTTTATTCAGAAGAGATACGTAAACGAGAAATTCAGAGAACGCCAGAGATACAAATTGTCAGATTTCTGCTCCCCAAGCTAGGAATATTCTCCTTACTTTCGTCCTCGTTGGTAGGACATATTGCAGCCCAACATGGCTTCGACTTTCAAAATCTTTCTCGTCGGCCTCAGCGCCTCGCTAGTCAGCGGACAGGGTTCAATTCCCGATATGCCCACATACCCTCTCGCTGTTAGGCCCGTCGCTCAGGTCCCGTTGCTCGTCCCGAATGCTAGCGGCATGATGCTTCAGAAGCAAGGTCCTCCTGCCCGTATGATCACCATCGATGATATTCGTCCTGTCAACGATGCCGAGGGCAACCCCCGTTGTTGTCCTGTGGGTACCGTCAATGACGGGCGTGGATGTGTGTTCCCAGAGTCGAACGTATGTCCTCCTGGCACTACTCTCGACGGCAACATTTGCGTGAGCAACGGCGGCCCTGAGTGCGGCGCAGGCCTGGTTTATAACGGAAAGACTTGCATTTCTGAGCTGCCGCCCGGGTGTCCCCCAGGGCTCAAGTTCAACGGGGTCCTCTGCCAGTCGGAAAGCGATCCAACCTGCAGGCCTGGTCAACAATGGGATGGCCAAAATTGTGTTTCTTTCAGTCCACCTGGCTGTCCGCCCGGCTTTTATGTGGAAGGTAACATGTGCCTCTCCAAAGTACCGCCTTCTTGTCCGCCGGGCCTCAAATTGGAAGGCCAGAGCTGTGTGGGCTCGCAGCCTCCGGAATGTCGGCCTGGAACCCACTTGGAAGGCGGGATATGTCTCGCCTCAAAGCCTCCTCATTGTCCTCCAGGTTACGAGTTTGACCAAGGCAATTGCATTCACAAAGAGGATCCTCTTTGTCCGGGGGGTTCAGTTTTCGACGGCTCTACGTGTCTGTCGAAGAGACCTCCGCAATGCAGGTATGGAAGGTTCACCGGGAAAATCTGCGAGTCTGAGGAGCCTCCCAGGTGCCCACCCGGTTCGCGCTTAGAAGGCTCAACTTGCTACTCTGAGCGGCCTGCAACCTGTCCCCCGGGAGCTGTGCTCTCCTCGGACAAGGCTACAAGTGTAACAGCATGCTGTCCGAAAGGCCTTGAGTACAGCGGAGGCAGCTGCGCGAGGGAAGCCTCCGATGAAGAGGATTGTCCACCAGGATCACGTTACGAAGATGGCAGATGTTACGTGGAACCTATGAAAGAACCGTCCTGCCCTGATGGGTCGCGTCTTGAAGGTGAATTCTGTCTTCACACTACACCCCCGGAATGCCCTGATGAGAGTACATATCATGGCGGCAAATGTGTGTTCGACACAGCACCTACTTGCCCCGATGAGTCTACTTTTGATGGAAGCAAATGTGTCATTGACAAGGCTCCGGAATGCCCACCTGATTCAATCTTGATTGGCAAGCGCTGCCATGCCAATGCGGACCCCGTCTGCCCACCGGGTACTACCTTTGTCGGCGATCAATGTGTCTCTCAGACTCCACCTGAATGTCCACCTAACTCGAGCCTTCGTGGGAAGTTCTGCGTATTCCCCGACTTACCAACTTGCGAAGACGGCTCAAGCTTAAACGACAACAAGTGTGCATCGCCCGAACTGCCCAAATGTCCTCGTGGCACCACGTTCTATATTGACAAATGCATTTCCGAAGGTCGTCCCAGCTGTGGCCCAGGCTTTTCCTTTGACGGGAAAGCCTGTGTTTCTGGTGACCGCCCTGTTTGTCTACCTGGTTTTACGTTCTTTGAGGGAACCTGCGTGTCAAAGGAACGCCCTGGATGCGCTGCCAATGCATACTTTGACGGTACCAAATGCGTGTTCAAGGACGGTCCCAGATGTTCTCCAGGTCTCGTCTTCGATGGTTCGACTTGTGTTTCCCCCGATCGCCCGAAATGCGCCCCTGGCACTATCTTCGACGGGGTCAAATGCAAGTCGAGCCTAGAGCCGCGGTGCCCGCCGGGAAGCCAACATGACGAAGAAGGCTGCACTACCAAGGATAAGCCCGAATGCCCTCCTGGAACAGAACTCAGAGGCGACGCCTGCGTTTCGAACACGCCGCCGCTCTGCCCACCCGGATCTTTCCGCAAGGGTGCTAAGTGCGTCTCGGAGATAGTTCCTGTATGCCCACCAGGTTTGGTTGCTGAAGGAACCAACTGTGTCTCCAACAAACCCCCATCCTGCCCCGAGGGCACTCTTTTCGACGGCAACCGCTGTGTCGTTGGCAAGACTACAGAGTGCTACAATCTACATGTTTGCCCGCCGGTTGGAGCACCTGCTCTTTCTGTTGCGGCTGCTGCTGGTTAATTTACCAGCCCGAGAGGCAAAGGACTATTCTGAAGAGCTCAATTACGCTACATCAGCTTGGATCTCCAAGACAAATTGAGATTAGCTCACAACTAATTTACGGTAGTCAGGGCACTTATATGTTCGGAAGAGAGGTCATGAAGTCTCAAGTATTCACTCGGTCTTTGCCTACATTTAATCATAATACTTGGTACTTAAAGTCTTCTCCTAAACAAAATACGACCCATTGTGTTTCAACGTCCTGTTCTCGATGCTAAAGACCATGATCCGAATTTCCGTTATCAAGAGACTCTGACATGCAAAATGAAACTAATCAAAATTGTGGCTTTCGGGCTTTTAGCGTACATGCGGTAGAACTATTTTATATTGGGGCAAATTCTTTGTTACTAAATCAATCGTCACGAGGTGAAATTCAGGACTTCAAATTTTGGGGCAGATTTACACCAGTGGATGGCCGGGCCTATGATCTGTGATTACACTAGTACTTGAAGGACGAGCAGATAGCAGACCTGCAACGAGCGCGTGAAATCGCAACTTTGAAAACGTTCAATACGTCCTCCTTGTGATCTTAGATAAAGTTAACATTCTATCACAAGGAGAGTTGCAAGACAGAACAAGTCAACAACTTAGCGCATGCGGACATATCCGCTTTGGAGTTATGAGATATGACTTAGTGGTTGCAGGGACAAAATATATGCCAATGGTTTTTAGTAACCTATTGCTTGCTGCTATCCGTGACTAGATACTTGCAATTTGTCGAGACTGACAGGCTGGTCTGCACAAGCCCAGCAAGTGCATAAGTTTGTACTAACATAGACTCACTACTATGGACGTTTACCACAAGAGACTCATTGAGGTTTATGCCTACCTAAGCTTATGATGGTTGCGGGCAGTTGGCCTGGGTTCGATATGGGCGAAAGATCTATACATTAGCTATTTTAAAGAGTTCCCAAGGGGTCATAGAAATTGGCATCGGCTCAGGACCACTGTTATCTTTAAGATACCCTCGTCAGGTCTTGCGAGCATATTCCTACACCAGTATTATCAAGGACAAACGTTCAGTAGCTGTGCCTACCAGTATGCATGATTCTCAACACAAATGCTACACCCATACTTTAAATACAGCAGCTAGCTATGAAGTTTTCTTTCTTTCATTGAATTAGTCATAAAACACCACAAAGCAACTAGCATACTTCAGCGCTTGACTCGTCCGACTAGCAACATATGGGGAAGCGGGGGCTTTTGTCATAAGACGTCGAATGCCGGTACCTACTCTGAACTTACAGATCTAAGGCTGAGCAAATATAGTGATAATAGTTCTCTTAAAACCTGTGGTCAATCAGCTGTATTTGTTGCGTTACGATGATGACTTCCCTGTGTAGCTGGATGCCCATGGCGCTCTTTGACTGCCCGCGGCTACAGTTTAATAATGAGAAGAATACATCTTCGGATGATTCGAGTTGATTGCAGAATAAGCCATGTATCATTTGATCTTTTTGTATGTAGGGCTTCTCCATAAAGGGTGGCTTCTAAAGAAATGTCCAAAAGACTTGTCGTTAACCTAAGACAAGTGCATGGACTACACTCCCAAGCTACCTACCTTATTAGACACGTACCTTTTGCCATGTTCTTGCAGGCCACCTAAGGTAAACTAATGTACCTATTATTAACTGAGGGAATCTGCCATAAGTGATGAGGTGCCTTATTGGCAAAACCCCCATTTCGCAACACTTTTACCGTACGATTGTGAGCAATTTCCTCGGGGGATATTTTTGATGCAAATCATTGCCAACCCCAGACATAACTGCATCTGACAGATGCAGCAGGTTCGCTCTCGACTTTTGAGGCTGAAGCATGGATCCCTGATCAGCAATAAAGCTCCAGATAAAGCCACTTCTCTGGCGTGAATTCACCCTTCGCAGAGAACTCCAGCACCAATGGGGTCATCTCCAGAAGTCCGCAATACCCAAGATAAGGAGCACAAACCCTGGCGGTGAACTGGGTGACCTCCGTCTCTTCCCTTCTGAGACATTGAACGGGTACTAGGTACTGAGGTCCCAAGGTTCAATCCATCATTCTCCGTGTTCGTTCTGGGCTCACAGGTAAGGTAACCTTGCGTCGAAAGTACGGGCAGGGCCGCGAGTACTCGTACCCTTTCAGGTTCCGGCACGAACTCAGGTACTAGTGATCTTCCTACTTCCCGGCGCCTTTATGAAGTACCGAGCACCGTACCCCATCGCGCATGGAGTACCTCAAGTAGCTCAGAAGTACTTCTAGGCTCCTAGCCTTGGCACAGTACTGTGCCTGTCCCGTCCCGTTCTCCCTCTACCAGAAGTACCTAAGGAATGCAGCACGCTTTTTAATAACCTCGTATGCGTACCTCTTCGCCTGTTGAATTTACGCCTTCGAAGCTTTCATGCTTTTCCCGCACCGAAGCATCCCGCCACGGACAGCATGAAAGCAGTCGTTGCGCAGTTGTCCACATGCCGCGTTCGCAGGCGGTCCGCGAGAGGCACGTCCTGAACTTGTACCCCAAGCTTTGCCAGTAATGCCGCAAGTCACTCTACCTCAGAAGTGAAAGTAAATACCTCCTTTCATGCGATAGTGGGCCCTGAGGCGCAGGCCAGAGTACATGCGCCAGGGTGAGGTCGTGATTGGCACCGGTGCTTCTGTCGTCATCGCCTAACAGCAGCCGAAAGGTGCCATTGCCCCGCATTGATCCAACTGATTACCCCTCCAATACGTACCTGCTTCGGAAGCTCCGCAACAGCTTACGCTTTGGTTGGGAGCGACAGGGTCCTACACGTACTACAGTTACAGTTGGTTGGTAGTACAGCAAGGTACCTAAAGCAAGGAGGGCAACCTCGAGCTTGGGAAGCTCTTCTTTTTAAACCGCTGCCCCCGGCTCCTCCCTCGATTTCTTTTCTACTTCTCCACCATACACAAGGCCATTCTTTGCATTTGTCCTTAACCAAATTCATCATGGGTGTTACCAAGACTGTTCACGAGGAGGGTAGCGGCGCCCAGCCCCAGCCTGGCCAGACCGTCACCATTGAGTACACCGGCTACTTGAAGGACACCTCCAAGCCCGATAACAAGGGAAACAAGTACGTGGGAGCTCCCTCCTATCGGCATTTACTATGCTGTTGATCTGTATTAACAATTGGTGTTCCGCAGGTTCGATTCCTCCGTCGGCCGAGGTGACTTCGTTGTTAAGATTGGCGTTGGCCAGGTCATCAAGGGTACGAAGAACAACAATTAGAACCTTTTCGTGGAATACAGACACAGAATCCTAACGCTTGCGAGTAGGTTGGGACGAGGGTGTCACCCAAATGAAGGTTGGCGAGAAGGCCACCCTGGACATCACCAGGTATGTGATTCTCACTTTGCGACTGTCGCATTTATTTGTACTGGCCAAGGTCTGCTTTCTAACTTGCATTTCTCAGTGACTACGGATACGGAGCTCGGTAAGGGACAGCTGATGTTACAGTTTGCATTAACCAACCACTGACCGGACACTCCAGCGGCTTCACCGGCCACATCCCTCCCAACGCCGACCTTCTCTTGTAAGTCTCAAATTTGGTGCCGCGTAACCCTGTTCGAAGCGTCTTGCCTAACATGAGATTTCAAAGCGATGTCCACCTGAAGAAGGTTGCCTAAGTTCGACATTACTTTGACGACAATTACGAATTCAGGGGAGAAGTGGACTAGCTTAAGGCCAGAGGACGGTCCTCTTTTGCGTGAGAACCGTACTGGAAACTCAAGAACCGCTTTCTCACACAGGACTAGAGTCGCCCAATGGCAGATAGCCCGAGGTTCGCCAAAAGAATAAAAAACAATCACATGAAAAAGTAAACGCTCGTCTCGTTGATGGAACCCCCCCATATTTTTCCTCTCGTATGGCTTCAACGACGTATACTTTGCAAAAGACGTGACCTTGTGAAACGATTTGCTAAATGCGGTCTTCTTCCTTACATTAATAATGCCGACGAGCGGGATGGCATACCACAATCATATGGACCAGCTTTTGCACATTACTGTCATCATTTTTGCCAAGTTCATTTGTCATCCTGCAGACCGCAAACCAGCCAACTCACACAGCAAGTTGCAGGGTAGGTTCGTTGTCGGATTTCAAGGAGGTGGGGTTGTTGGGAATATCGGTACCTTGGGCGGCTCTCATCGGTAAGGCTAAAAGCAAGTACTTTACCTGGCCACGCTCCCTCATGGCGGCGTTGCCCCTCACCTAGCCCGTTGCTTACCCAGGCGGGACAGTGCGTGGAGGAAAGGTACGGTAAGCTAGCTTGCCTGGCTAGTAGGTCCCGCCTCTTGTGACACGCTCGCCCGCATTACCTCATCCGTTCTTGCTCCAACACCTTCCACCATCTTCCCATACCGTCTCCATTTCTTCTTTTTCACTTTCGTAACTGACAAGGCAGCTTGTATTTACCGCGACGTACACTTCCGTTCTCGACGCTGTCACCGGTGCAAGAAGCCTACGACATCTTCGCTTCATCCGAACAAGTTATCATCGTTTGGTGGGGTGGAAGCCGGATCGCCCAGTGACGATCTGATTCTCAATCCTCCAAGATTACGTCGCCTAACAGCTCCAAATCGCTGGGGAAGCGGAAGCTCTCCCACGGAGAGTCTGAGCCGTCTGTCAAGCGCATCATGGCTGTGAGTCTAGTCCAACTCGTCTTCGGCGCTCGTCAGTCTCTTGCTACGGCTGCAAACCACGTTTCTGCCTAGCTGCGTATGACGGGTCGAGACACCCAACGAATTGACATCAACGTCCTCAAGGCCCCTCAACTGACTTGCGCTCCGTGTTTCAGCAGCCAAAACTACCCGAAGTCGACCTTGCGACGCGAGTCCAGGTCGACGAGTCCGTCGTGGGCCACACCGAGATCGATGAATCGCTCTACAGCCGTCAGCTCTATGTCTTGGGCCACGAAGCCATGAGGCGCATGGGCGCTTCCAATGTCTTGGTCGTCGGACTCAAAGGACTTGGTGTTGAGATTGCGAAGAATATTGCCCTGGCTGGTGTCAAGAGCCTCACCCTCTACGACCCTGGCCTGGTACAGCTATCCGATCTCTCCGCTCAGTTCTTCTTGACACCAAATGATGTTGGGAAGCCCAGAGATGCCGTTACAGCGCCTCGGGTTGCGGAATTGAATGCTTACACCCCCGTGAAGGTTCATCAGTCTCCCGGGTATGTAAAGTGTCTGCCCCTGTCGTGTCCTCTCCTTCTCGCTAACCGTCAATCATCTTTTGTATAGGCTTGACGACAATCTCTCCCAATTCGACAAGTACCAGGTTGTGGTCTTGACGAATTTGCCGATCCAATATCAAAAGTCCATCAGTGATTACTGTCACTCGAAGAACATCTTTGTAGTAGTGGTGGACACATACGGCCTGTTTGGCTCCATCTTCTGCGATTTTGGCGACAAGTTCACGGTTATCGACTCTACTGGTGAGACCCCCTTGAGTGGCATAATTGCCGGCATCGACGAGGAGGGTCTGGTCTCCGCTTTGGACGAAACCCGCCATGGACTCGAGGACGGAGATTATGTTACGTTCTCTGAGGTTGAGGGCATGGAGGGCTTGAATGGCTGCGAGCCGCGCAAGATCACCGTGAAGGGACCTTACACCTTCTCCATTGGGGATGTGTCCGGGCTAGGCCAGTACAAGCGTGGAGGCATCTACCAACAAGTCAAGATGCCTCTTCCTCTTGCTTTCAAGAATTTCACATCATCTCTTAAAGAGCCTGAGTTTGTCATGTCCGACTACGCCAAGTTCGACCGCCCCCAGCAATTGCATTTGGGATTCCAAGCCCTCCATGCGTTCCAAGTGGCCAAGAACCGTCTCCCCAATCCCATGGATGACCAGGATGCTACTATCGTTCTAGAGGCAGCGAAGAAATTTGCTGCCGAGGAGAACATCGAGGTTGAGTTCGACGAGAAGTTACTGAAAGAGCTCAGCTACCAGGCTCAAGGTGATCTCAGCCCGATGGCAGCCTTTTTTGGTGGCATTGCTGCTCAGGAAGTGTTAAAGGCTGTTTCTGGCAAATTCCAACCTATCAAGCAGTGGATGTACTTTGACTCTCTCGAATCACTACCGAAGAACGTTCAGAGAACCCCCGAGCTTTGCAAGCCTATCGGAAGTCGATATGATGGTCAGATCGCAGTCTTCGGTACGGAGTACCAAGAGAAGATCGCTAATTTGAAGCAATTCTTGGTTGGTGCCGGCGCCATCGGGTGTGAGATGCTGAAGAACTGGGCTATGATGGGTCTGGGATCGGGTCCCAACGGGAAAATTTATGTCACAGACATGGATTCTATTGAGAAGAGCAACCTCAACCGTCAGTTCCTGTTTCGCGCTGCCGATGTGGGTCACATGAAGAGTGACTGTGCTGCGAGGGCGGTGCAACGCATGAACCCGGACCTCGAGGGCCACATCGAGACGTTCAAGGAGAGAGTTAGTGCCGAGACCGAGAATGTCTTCAACGAGGTCTTCTGGGAGAACCTCGATGGCGTAACAAACGCGCTTGACAATGTCGAAGCCCGAACTTACGTCGACAGACGCTGTATCTTCTTCCGCAAGCCTCTTCTCGAGAGCGGTACCTTGGGTACCAAGGGCAACACGCAGGTCGTCCTGCCACATTTGACTGAGTCTTACTCGTCTTCGCAGGATCCACCCGAGAAGGAATTCCCCATGTGCACGATTCGAAGCTTTCCCAACAGGATTGAGCACACCATTGCTTGGTCGAAGGAGTACATGTTTGAGAAGAGCTTCGTCAAGGCTCCTCAGACCGTCAACCTGTACCTGACCCAACCCAACTTCTTGGAGACTACTTTGAAGCAAGGCGGCAACCAGAAGGAAACGTTGGAGACGATTCGTAACTACTTGACTACGGAGCGTCCCCGCACCTTTGAGGACTGCATCGCCTGGGCTCGTATGCTGTTCGAGACTGAATTCGCAAACAAGATTCAGCAGTTGCTCTACAACTTCCCCAAGGATGCTACCACTTCTGGCGGTACGCCATTCTGGTCTGGCCCCAAGCGAGCACCAGACCCTCTTCGATTCGATCCTAACAACCCTACCCATTTTGGTTTCATCGTGGCTGGTGCCAATCTTCACGCCTTCAACTACAATATCAAGTCTCCCGGGCTTGATAAGGAGCTATACCTTCGCGAACTAGAGAACG
This sequence comes from Paramyrothecium roridum, assembly GCA_003012165.1. NCBI lineage: Eukaryota > Fungi > Ascomycota > Sordariomycetes > Hypocreales > Stachybotryaceae > Paramyrothecium > Paramyrothecium roridum. The sequence continues at coordinate 46,458 of PXOD01000167.1, forward strand.
TTATCGTTCCTGACTTCTCTCCCGACTCTAGCGTCAAAATCCAAGCTGATGACAAGGAGCCCGTATGTCAACCTCGCCACGAATCTTGTGTATATCTACTCATGCTAATCTTGCTTTAGGACCCTAACTCTGGCGGTTCGGATGACCAGGATGAGCTCGACAAGATCATCGCCAGCATCCCTGCGGCCAAGGACCTTTCGGGCTTCCAGTTGGTGCCGGTCGATTTCGAGAAGGACGACGACAGCAACCACCACATTGACTTCATCACTGCCTGCAGCAATCTTCGCGCAGAGAACTACAAGATTGAGCCTGCAGACCGACACAAGACGAAGTTTATCGCCGGAAAGATCATCCCAGCCATCGCCACTACCACAGCACTGGTCACTGGCCTTGTCGTCCTCGAGCTTTACAAGATCGTGGGCGGCCAAGATGACATTGAGAAGTACAAGAACGGTTTCATCAACCTGGCGCTGCCATTCTTTGGATTTAGCGAACCCATTGCGAGCCCCAAGGTCGAGTACCAAGGACCTGAGGGCAAGGTGACGCTTGACAAGATTTGGGACCGATTCGAGGTTGATGACATCACCCTCCAAGAACTCCTCGACTATTTCAAGGAGAAGGGACTTACAATCAGCATGCTCAGCTCGGGTGTCAGCCTGCTGTATGCAAGCTTCTATCCTCCTGCCAAGCTCAAGGAGCGCTACCCTCTCAAGCTCAGCAAGCTAGTAGAGACTATTTCCAAGACTCCCATTCCTGAACATCAGAAGGAAGTGATCTTTGAGATAGTGGCAGAGGACGTGGAGGAGCAAGACGTAGAAGTACCATACATCAAGGTCAAGGTCAGGTAAAGGATGGTACACATTTGAGATGGTTTCATTGAGGTTGCCAGGACGCTGGCGTTTCGCAGATAGAGCAGAAGCTGTAGTGAATACAAATTAGGTCACACAAATATGCGCGTACCTGCCAGGGGAAGAACCCCCCAGCTTTTCAATGAATAAAACAATAAAACACCTAAGTGATCACTGATGAGAAGCATTGAAAAGCATTGAATTGGAGGAGCACAGGACACTTTGAGCAGACCATGTTGGCTGATGAAGGGAGGGGACGCTTCAGCCGACAACGGAGGCTGGCGCAAGAGAGCTGGCGAGACCACCTAAGGTACCTAAGCTAAGGTAAGAAGACAGTTTCAGGCGGAACTTGGACGAACCGGGATTAGCGATAGATACCGTGCGCAAGGACAATGGGGGTGCAATGATTAATGTAGGTGAATGTGTTGATGCGGGCGACGAGTAATATGGTGAATTCCAACTTTTGTTCCAATTGGGAAAGCGATTGAATCATGGTGATCATGGCCGTCAATGAAGTTGCCCTGCTCAGCTCCAACGGGCAGCTCGGTGAAGAATGGGTGTGCTGCTCGGTAAGGCAGGGTGCGCTCGAGTGCATAGAATCGGCTGGAATTGCTTCAGGTGAGGTACCCTGTCCTTCTATCGCTGCCACAGAGAGGGAGGTACCTCGTGCTAGGCGTAGGCTTGGGCGTGCCTTATGAGATCATCTATGTGGCGGTACTTTCTGATGAGGCCCAAAGGCTCGGTGGAGTCTGCTAACGGAGCCCAATGCGCAAAGTATTGATTGTTAGGGCCGCTGTGCCGTGGGTAAGTTCAGGCAAACAGCCGTCCCTATCCCTGGCTACCTCAGCCGCGGGTACCAGCCAAGCGACCCTAGTGGTCACAGGCGCAGTCAGGCAGGCAAGAGGTGGCAGCAAACAGGCCAGGCCCTCTTCTCTTTTCTTGGCTCCAGATCGTCACACCTTCGTCCAGCGTCCACTTTCATTCTCCACATGTGCACTGGCGCAGCCCAACTGGAACTTCCATCCGACCTCCTCCATCTGCCAGCGACCACAACCATCCATCAGAACACCTGACTCAACGCCTTATCGAAAACACCTCCATTCCGAATCCCTCACGCACCACGCACGCCCCGTCACTCAAAATTCACTGCTTCCGTTCCGCGCCGCACCACCAAACACCGACCGACCTTTTTTTCACCCTTCCTCGTTTGACCCCATATCCCGTCACACACTCGTCGAAAACCCCCTTCGTCCTCTTCTTAGCTCTCCCTCTCCGCCATTTCCACAGCTGCGCGCTGGGAAACCACACACTCCGAGACGGCGACTCTCTTCCCATTACCGATGCGCATCGCGACCTCCTCGTAACACCTTCCGTGATATGGCCCTCCGATATTCAGCAGAGTTTCTGCTGCACTTACGCGAGTCGCCGCTATGCCGCCGTCCAGACAGCCTACCTCCGGCCGAGGAGTGGATGGGGTAAGTCCATGAGCTTTTACGCTACCCGTCAAGGCGACCCTTCGCATGCGCCGCTGGGCTTCCCACGAAGCTTTGTCCATTCTGTGCTAACCCACGTGCTTGCAGTGCACCTGTCGAACAAGGTCGCACCCAGAACAAGACCTCCGGTGATAGACCTCGCACTGGCGACAACCCCTTGCTGGACCAAACAAACCGCCGACCAACACTCGAGCGACATGTGTCGCGGAATAGCGCAAGTCCGTTTGGCCTACCCCCAATCAATCAATGACTGATAGTCGTTACTGACATGGTTTGTTTCAAAGATCCTGAAGATATAGTGTTTGCTCCTCCGCGCATGGCCTTTGCTTCGGCACGAGGAAACAAATCCCTTGAGAATGACGTCGGTTTGAAAGAGCCTGACTCCCATGGCCGCTTCAATCACCGCGGCCGCAACGGCGACTCTGACCTCGACCGTCTCCGTAATGGCAGGAACAACCCGTTGCAAAGACGAGGAGACGGTGAGCAGGACACTGAGGGCTGGAGTACCGTCAAGCCGCGCAAGAGTTTTGGTCATGAGGGCGCTGAGCGCTTCCACGGCAAGATGGGCGGTAACTTTCGAGACGAGCGGCGACCAATTCGAGATAGAGACAACGGCGATGCTCCACGGGATCGCACATCCAGAACATTTGATAGTGCCGGTCGCGATAAGGACGGAGACGATGTTGAAGGGCGGTCGCGCAACCAACCGGGTAGGAGCAAGCTTGATCTGTGGTACAGATCCGACAACACCGAAGCTCCTACACCCGAGAAACGTGAACGTGAGCGCGGTGATAAGATGAAAAGCTGGAGGGACCGTGATTCTCACCCTGAACCTTCTGACGATCGAAACAATACTCGAAACCAGGATCGCCGATGGGGTCGCGACCGTGACCAGCGTGTTGAACGCGAGCCTGAGTGGTTAGACGAGCCGAACGAGGGGCAACGCGAAGCGCATACCCAGCAGGACTTCCAGAAATGGATGGAGCAGATGAAGAAAGCTAAGAGCAATCCCTCCAACGCCGCCGCAAAACCCATCGCCGAGGTCACCGTCGATTCTTCTGCTGAAATCGCTGCCGCACTCATCGAAGCCGAGAGACCGGTCGTACAATCAGCTCCCGCTGTCGAGCTTGGCCCTGACAAATTCTTCATGGCTTTCGGACCCCCCAGTGCGGGCGGCTTGGATGCTGTCACGCCTGGTGAACAGCAGAAGGAAGTTTCTGGCAAGTCGAAACCCAGTGGCAAGTCCTCGAGATTTACATCATTCTTCGCCCAGCCACAGGAAGAAAATCGAGGACGAACTGAGCCTCCCACGCCTCTCGCCGGTCCTTTGCTTAGTATTCTTGGTGGTGGCAGCACAGGTGCCAGTCTCGGCCCCGGCCCCAGCTCTGGCCCTGGCCCCGGCCCTGGCCCGAACCACAATCTTAACATACAACCACATCAGGCACCAGCTCCCGAGGAGGAACGACAAGCGTTCCAGCAACTACTGGCCAAGCTGCAAAAGCAGTCCATGAGCGCAACTCCCCCAGCCGCATCCCCATTCTCAGCACCGAACCAACCGCAACCCGGCAACTTACCAAAGAAGAACCAAGTCACGTCCCCTGAACCTTTCCACCAGTACGGAGGTGGGGCAGCAGAAGGCCTGGGCCGACCTCCCTCTCAACATGTACAGGAGATCCTGGCTCCCAGACCCCAGCCCCAGGCGCGCCCGGAGCAACTCTTGCAAGACCTTGTCGGCCACCACCAGCGAACCTCGAGCCAAGGATCCGGCAGGCCTGAGCAAGGCGTACATCGAAACAACAGTAACACAGAATTCTTAATGAATCTCATGAGAGTCGCACCCGAAGCCCAACGACCAGACCAGCACATGATGCGCATGCCTCAGCAGCAGCAGAAACCTCAACAACAGGGTCCAACCCAACTGCCACAGCTTAATGACCGCGAACAGGACTTTGGGAGGGATGGTCGCGCTGGGCCTCAGCGCCAGATGCGCCCACAACCACCTCCTGGATTCCCCTTGGATGAATCATTCCATGGCCACGAGCAGGACTCTCATCCTCGACCTCCAAACCAGCCTACACAGATTTTACAGCGGCCTCCTCCACCTCCTGGTTTGGATCAGATGCCTCCCAATTGGATGCAGGGCGGAGCACAGATGCCACCACCACCACCACCACCTGGACCGCAGCAGCGCGGTGGGCCTATGATGCCACCACCAGGACTCGCAGGTCCAGGACGCAATATGCCACTCCCTCACATGTTTCCACCTAACTTTCCCCCTGGAGCCATGCCTCCACCTGAAGTCATGGGCGGTATGCCACCACGCAACATGCCTCCACCGCCGCCCGGCTTCTTCAACGGTCCGCCCCATGGCTTCATGCCCCCAGGCATGGCCGGCTTTAATGGGCCACCAGGACCGGGCCCGGATGCGCACGTCTACGCTGGCGGACCCTTTGAGGGCCGTGGTATGCCTCCTCCAGGGAACCCTGGTCGCGGTGCCGCATACGGTAGACTATGAGCTCGCCTTATATAGTTGGAGAAAGCCATACCATTGAACAGACAATGCAGACCCGCTTGTTGAAGGCGAGTGCGCAAAGTAGTGAGCCGGGAGCCGGGGTACCTGGCGTTTGTTATGTGGAACCATGTAAACCAGTTACAGGTCGAATTCGTACCATGTATGCGAGCCTTTTCCTTTCTACAGCACCGTGCGACAGGTCTATTTGAGAAAGGAGGTACCAATAGGCACATGATGGAGATGATGAGCTAGACGGGAGGGACCGGTTGGTGGACCGGCCCACTCCTTTCGGGAGTAGAGATGCATTTTAATAGCCATACGCTCGACAACAACAAAAGAAGCGCATAGCTGGAATGATGATTGCCGACCCTTGTGAACTGTGAACCCTTCAGGAAAAATGTTTATAAAGGACAAACTCGCTAGCAATTTTCTATTCTCGGCGTGTTCGGCCACGTAAATGTGACAACTTCTAAGATCTCCACAGGCATCCCCCTATCCCACCTTTATACAATGATCCATCCGATCCGGGCCTGAACGCTCCGTAAGTCGTGAATATCTCTTTCAATTGAAAGAACAAGACCTAAAGATAGCTTGCAACGCCACGCTACCCACAATATCCAACACCGGCCTCGATCGATTGGTTGACCGACGGTTTCTCTCTAATTGCTCGTCCTACCCAGTATTCAAGGGGAATGTGATAATGAACCACTCCCGAATGCATTCCCGACATCTTGTCGGTGACTTTAAGAAAGCCGGATGCATTTGGGACGTTGTCTTCTTGGGCCTTTCTAAATACAGGGCCGGATCGTGAGAACCCAGAATCCGATGTCACTGAAGGGCCGGCAATGACCCTGACACGATGTAGGCACAACGCGGCCTATTCAGACGCAGAGCGGACTTTGGTCAGTTGTTTGATTTGGCCACGTGGTGCGGTGCGGGAAGATTTGGATGGATCTCCTCGGAAGGAGCCCTACTTCTTCATGCCGAGGAAGTTCCTTCGCTTCTTCTCCTTGTGCAGCTTGCCGTCCTCGCGAGGAGGTGGTGCGGCAGGGCCATTACCGTGGGGGCGTGGCGATGGTGACGAGTTTAGGTTCATGGAGCCCATGGCCTGCGTGGGCGGCGCTGGTGGTCGATGGCCGCCAGGAGCACCGCCGGGAACTGGTTGACGGCCAGGGGAAGGGAGTCCGCCCGGACGTGGCGGAGCTTGGAGCGGTCGTTGCCCGGGCCCAGGCGATTGACCGGGAGCCGGCTTGGCCGGCGGCGGGGGAGCAGGCCGTTCGAAGAGATGCGCCGGCGCACGCGGCTTGGGGCGATCCAGTGGAAGATCGAGTTGTCGTCGGTCACGGCCTAGATCACCAACCTGGCGGATGAATAGTTGCGGAGTTAACATGTGTGACGTCACGAGAACAATATCTCGGCTGCGTTCGTTGCCGACCTCATAGGCCGAACGGCTTTCGCTGTAGGTGGCGCCTCCAGCCATGAAGACGATGATCCGCTGACGGTTCTCTGCCGGACGCCGGCCGGCTGCGGCCCAGTTTGGTCGACCTGCGCGAAGCGAGCCTCCTTGCGCCGCCAACAGGTCCTCATTAGGGTCCAGTGGGGGCTTTACGTAGGGGAAGTTATTCTGGTCCAAAACGCCACGGGACAATGAATCCAACATGGTTTTCATGACGGGCTCATAACGGGAAAGCGCATACTCTTCGTTTGGCTGTACATTCTTCATATCCTTGGGGAACAAAGGCGGCGGAAGTGGCCTGACGTCCTTCAATGCCGTCACGGTCCGGGCGCCCAACAGGTTCAGGTTGGTGATGATGTCCGAGTCCTGAACCGGGAGCGACGCATGCGACAACAACCGCTTGATATCTTCTAGGATAACGCCATCTCGGTACATGATGTAGATGATGATCAAACGGAGGCGGTCCCCGGGGGTAATGGCCTCGTCGTCCAATAGGCGCACCACGGACTCGAGCACGTTCTTGGGCTTGCGGAAATCTTCGTCCAGGCCGGTGGACAAAGTCTGCTCCAGCCCAGCAATATCAGGGAGCTTATGGTGCTGGAACATGTTCATGCATTCTTGAGCCATAGTCAAATGCAGAGAGTAAGCTTCCTTCATCTCCTGGAATTGCGGCAGTCCTGCCAGCATGTCCCTGATTGCGTTGAGGCTGGTTGTGTCGGCGTCTTCCCTGAAGTGTGGGTTTTGGTCGAGGAACTTCTGGAAGTCGCCCATAAGCTTGTCGATCGTGTCCTTCATGTGGCGATGCCGATTCTCGACCCAAATCTTATCCTTGTCACTCAGCTCCATGTCCTTCTCTTCTGCCTCGGGGGTTCCTTCGTTGATGGTAGTATGGAAGGTCACCTTGTCACCGTCCTTGATCGGTAAAAGATCGTGTGCCATGGCTTGGTACGTAAACTCGTGCAGGAGAGGTGCCATAAGATCCATGGAGCGATCCGTAATCATCAAGGTCGCCTGGGGGCGCTGCGATGGGGGCGGGAAGTTGGAATCCCACTGCGCGTAACCATCCAGCTCCTCCTGTACGAATCTTGCGAGGTGCGCGCAGAGCACGCTTGCTTCGTGTAGCGCATTGGCCGGCCGGTAGTAGCGGACTTTAGGATACTCGCCCAGAGTGATGCAGACACCGGCAATCTGGATTCGCTGACTTAGCATACAAGCTCATTCTTCAAGACCAAGGCTGTCCAGTGATCATCCTGTCGCCTGTCGACCGCATACCTTTTGAGCCAACGCCTGCATGTGTTTCGGCACGAGGGGGTTGCAAGCTGGGTGGTAGAGCATGGGGAAGCTCCAAGGGTCTCGGAAGGTGATGAGATGTGTTTCGCGGGGGTAGAAGTCGACGAACAGCGTGCGCGAACTCGCTCGTAGTTGGCGGATACCGGGGAACTCGTCGATGCGCCGGCGCAAAGAGGGGTCGATCAGGCTCGTCCAGACAATGTACGCTTGGCGATAGCGCCTGCGCTCGAAGTCGGCGAGGATGCAATCGACAATGTGGGGTTCGGGAGTGAGTATGTATATAGCATCCATCTCGGGGTTGGGTTCACGACGGTTCTCGATTCGCTCAATGGCTGTGTTGGGGAAACGGTAGGATTAGCAAACCGGGTCGAATGGCACATGACTTCGCAGGGAAGGGCGTATAGTAGTTACATACTGGCGATGTTGTTGTTGAGGATGTCATCTTCCTTAACGACATTGTCGATGAGCTTCTTGGAATGTTCGTCCACGATTAGACATTTCCACTAAGGGCAGCGGTTAGAGTCTATATAGATGACGATCCAAGCATAGGTACTGGTGTTCCATACGTCGCCCCGAGTAATGTTCTTGATCTCTTGAAGGATGGCTACACAGGCCCAGAAGATTAGCGATCTGACTGGGTAGAGGTCCAACTGAGGAAAGGACGCTCGCCATACCATCGTGCTGCTCCTGGATGACAGACAGCCCCATGATGAAGCGCGGACTGCCCCCTCTCTTTCAGACCTAGGTGGTTGTTTGCTGACAGTCCGGATAGATGGGAGCAGGACTCGGAAGCAGCTAAAGAAAGCTTGAAGGAGGGACAGCAGGCTGACAGGGGAGCAGCCTGCTGGGCAAAGCGGCGGCCTTTGGCGGGTGCAACAGGGATGATGCGGTCGCCTTAGCTGCGGTGCCGTGGTTGAGGTGAGGAGCGGAGCGGGAGTGGTGCAGCGCGGCGCAGCGTGAACGTCTAGGAGCGTCGTGGAGGGTCGGAGGACGGTGGTCGGGCGAGCGAGTCGGATTCTGGCTTCTGACGACGGGAGGTTGAAGCTCGTTTCAACTCCTTGGCGGGGTTCATCAAGCAAGCATGAAGCAGAGTGGGCTCGGCTCAGTGATTCTACAGTGGCCCCGGGGGACCCTCGGGAGCCCTTGACTGGCTGGAATGGGACACCCCCACCAGCTAGGGGGGGCTGCCCTGACGCTCTAACGGGTCTAGTGCAGTGCGACAAGGTGGATGAGGTCACTCCCGCTCTCATAAACTTAAAGGTAAGCATCCGAGACTCACAATCATCTATGCGGCGCAAGCATGAATCGTGAAGACTGCAACCGGAAGTTTGCCATGCTGTGCCCCCCTCCCCCCTTCCCTTCCAGGCCGTATAGAATTCGGCTAGACGCAGTGGGTCGACATAACTTTCGCTCAATGCTGCATTGTTAGCCTGCTAGAGTAAGTAGTTCAATGAGTGAAGAAGTATCAGTAAATTATGAGTAGAATATCAAGTGCATATTCCAAGGTATAAGTAAAAGGCTTTTCAAAGCCTTTTAAAATCAGTCAAGTGTGCCTACTTAATTTATACTTTAGAAGGAACATGAGATACCTCAACCTAGATTTACATTGGTTTTATTGTTTTTTTTTTCTTCTTCCCCTTTCCACATCACTATATCAAAAGTTATAAAGCTGTTAATCAGAAGTCGCTGAATGCTTCAGACGTATCTCGCCCTTGGCTTGCTCAAAACAACACTCTCAGCTCCATGTCTGGCCGTTCCCTCGTAGGTATCGCTCTACATCTACGCTCCCGAAGATCTCCCCCTGCAGCCTCTGCGCTCGCTTCTTTTCCCTTTCTGCTAACTCCAGCTTCTCCTTGGCGGACAATTTCTTGGGTTTCTCCCGCTCAACCGCCGCCGCCACCCCAGGTTCCGGCTTCGTCGCGCCGATGCCCAGGTTGTCCTCTTTGGCCACTGTCTTGATCGGGAAGCGCAGACCCTCGCCCTCGCGGCCTAGGCCCTGTCGCGCGTCCGGATCCCAGCCCTGGGCCGCCAGTGTCCGCAGTCCCATGCGCGATCGGTCCAACGCGGATGGCGGGTGCGAGTGCGCCAGGCTGACCTGGTGCGCGAGCGAGGCCTCGTGCTCGCGGATGCCGCTGGTGATAGGTAGCGAACAGATGGCGCAGACAAGTGCCGCCCCAGGAACAACGTCATCAGCTAGTGACGCTGATGGCTGCGCTTGCTGCGACGTGCCATCCTCCTCTCGCTGCCTAGACTTATTTCCTTCATGAGCAGCAGTAGTATTCGTGTGACTTTTCTTTGCAGCGACTTCTGAATTTGTCGAAGATGGAGCCCCCGAGCCTTGCCCACCGAGCACGATGCTGGCATACAGATCCCCGACGTCGATTTTCTTGGATGTGTTCACTGCCTCGATGCGTCCATGATCCGGGTCCGAGGCACGAACGAACTCGACTCTTTTGCGCTTTATGCCGGAACCAAAGGCCCGTTTGTGGTGAAGCGGAACGTCGTCATCGTCAACCTCAGCGGGATCCGCCTCCTGCCTCTGTCGTCTCATGCGCCCCAAGTGCTGCCTAGGATGGGCATTCGCAAACCAGGCACCGCCTATAGAGTCCGTTTGAAGCAGATGCGCGTAGAGGCTCGCGATGCATGCAAGAGCTTCCTTCTGTGAGTATGGCTTTGGCCGTGTCCTGTCCGCTCCTCAACATTGAGCGAGCGGTGGCGAGTGAAGGTGGTTGAAATGACCCGTCATGAGCTACCTACCGAGAAGTGTAAGTAAAACGATTAGCTAAGCCACGCAGTCCCTCATAAAGGCAAGTGGTATTTTTGAATTGGACAGTCCTTACATACATGCTGTGCTATCTCTTAAATTTTGTGGTAATTTATTGTCCTTTTGAGTTTTGGTTTGAATATATTATCTAATTTTGCTCCATTTTGACGGTACAAGACTTTGATTCGAAATAGCCGTCATCATGGAGAATTTGCCTACAGCTCCATTTGTTCCCAGTCCGACCCCTGCTTCTTGAGGCTCGCATCGCATGAGTCTCCGGCCAACCCCTGCCGAAACACCTGCATGCGGCCCAGCAGGTTTATTGTTCCTCCGCTCGGCGACTCGCAGATACCGAAAAGCGGCCGGTCCAGAACACCGAACTCCGTCGCCCGCTTCGACAACGGCATGTTGCCAGCCTACGCCTTGCGAGAATAGGTGTAATTATCGTCCCGAAGGAAATCAAAAACGGGTTCTGTCGCTCAATTGATCAGCTCATCACTAAGCAATGACGGCTAAACACGACCTGGGCCCCTGTCCGAGCACCAGCGCTCTTCCCCGTACGAGGGCTCCTCGGCGAGGGCTTCGCCGAATCTCACGACCGCACTTGTTGCTGCGAGCGATGCAGCGAAATTGTGCCTGAGAATGATGAAAGTTGTGGCCATTTGATGAGTCGTAGAAATTCCCACATCCCGTACAGAAATTTATTCAATATCCATAGTTACGAATATATAAGAACCTGTTTTGTCCTAATTGAATTCGTTCACTCTCGCTCCATTCACACAGCTTCGAACCAACAACAACATCATCATCATCATCCACACTCCTCAGGAATCTCCTGATTGCGCTGCATTGTCTATATTTCTTCTTCAATCGCAATTTGGAGACGTCGCCGAGCTAAAAATGTCACAAGACCACCTCCCCGAGCACCATCATCCCGTCATCGTCAACAAAGGGGCCAAAGACGTTCGTATAAACCATGCTGCAGCTGGCTCCTCGTACAATCGAACCACTGACCCTGTCCCCAGGTTCCGTTCTACACGCCCGAGCAAAACCCCCCGGCCGGCACCGCCAGAGATGCCCAGCCTGAAGGATCTCTGTTTTCCCCGTTGAAGCTGCGCGGCCTGACCCTGCAGAACCGCATCTTCGTTTCTCCCATGTGCCAGTGCGTACAGTGAACTACTTGGCAAGATCAAGCGGGGCTCTGGCTGACCTTCTGAATGCAGATACTCTGCCCATAATGGTTACATGACCCCATGGCACAGGCAGCATCACGGCAGTTTCGCTACCCGAGGCCCCGGCCTAGTCGTGACTGAGGTTGTCTCGGTATCTCCCGAGGGACGCATTAGTCCTCAGGACGCAGGCATCTGGGAGGACGGCCAGATCGCGCCCATGAAAGATATTGTCGACTACGCGCACAGCCAGAACGCCAAGATTGGTATTCAGATAGGTCATGCCGGACGCAAAGCCAGCACCGTCGCCCCTTGGCTGGACCGCAAAGCCGCTGCTGTCGAGGAGGTACGATCCACTGAGAAGCGAGCATTATTCTTGGGTTAATCTTTTGCTAATTCGCGCTTTAGGCGGGCGGCTGGCCGGAGAATGTGCTTGCTCCCAGCGCTGTTGCCTACAGCGAGGACACTTTTGTGCCAAAGGCCATGAGCGTGGGAGACATAAACAAGTTCAAGGACGATTGGGCGGCTGCTGTCAAGCGTGCCCTTGCCGCTGGTTTCGATGTAAGGATATCCTCCAATTCTCCTCATTGGCAGTCAAATAGGGACTTATGCAACAGTAATGACCGTTGCTAACTCTCCGACTAGGCAATCGACATCCACTCCGGACATGGATACCTGCTGAACCAGTTCCTGTCCCCTGCTTCCAACAAACGCACCGACGAGTACGGCGGTCCCTTTGAGAATCGCGTTAGGCTTCTTGTTGAGATCGTCGAGCTTACGCGCACGCTCGTTCCAGAGGACTTTCCCCTGCTCGTCCGCTTGGCCGGCACTGATTACTTGGAGCACGACTCTTCGTTGGAGCAATGGACCGTTGACCAAGCTGCCGAGCTGGGCAAGATACTGGCCAGCAAGGGTGTGGACCTCCTCGATGTGACTGGCGGGGGACTCGACCACGGGCAGAAGATCCCCTATGGCCCCGGCTATCAGGTCCACCTGACCGCTGCCGTGAAGAAGGCCGTCCAGGGGACCGGGGCCATTGTTACTGCTGTCGGTAACATCACAACTGGGGTTGAAGCTCAGGGCTACCTGCAGGACGGCCTCATAGATGGCGTCTTCGTCGGTCGGCCCTTCTTGAGGAACCCAAACCTCGTTGCATTTTGGGCGGAAGAGCTCGGCGTCGACATTTACGCTCCGGCACAATGTAAGTCTCACCGCCCTCCCCAGCCCTTTACGTTTTGCAAACGATTCCCTTTTTAACGCATTCTAGACGGGTGGCCTTCTGGAAATACTCGGACTCACAGATCCCAGCATTGGTAATCACTGGCGCTGCAACAACTGGCTCTTTGTCCTTTTCTTCATAATTATTTTTCCAATTGCTTGGTCGCGGACGTCCATCCACATATCTAATATAGCGCTAAATATAGAGACATAAATTCCTGAAATCGTAATTCGTTCAAATGTTCATTGAAAGATATTCGTCATCGCCGTGCATGGTCAAGAAGTCCATGGCTCCAGCGTCAGCGGTGTAAAAGTCGCTCAACGACAATGTCGGCGCTGCCGTCGAATCAAACATCTGATCAAAGTAAGGATTCGACAGGCCCGGCACCAACAAATCGATGTTGTCGGTGACCAGCTCGGGCGTGTGCTCGCCGTCTCCAGTCGCCTCCGCTGATTGGTGCAATCGTTTCGTGTAGGCGCGACCATCGTGCACTCTACCCTGGTGTTGCAGCATTGCTTGGTCACACAAAGTTTCAATCACATGCCACGCTGGCAACTTGGCCATCGTGATTTCGTCATTGTTATATCGTTGGAACACGACTTCGACTTGTTTCCAGGCCCTGTCCGTGTCCTTATGATCTGGGTGCTGCGCCAGGCCGGACAGCAACCCAACAATTACATGAAGGGGCATTGGCCATCGATATGACCATTGCCAATGATGAAGCGTTGCTGCCGCCTCACCACGCTCCAACTCTTCAAGACAGTCTAGGCAATCGCTATAGAGCCTGGACGAAGTCAGCATCATTGCAACGTAAACAGGTGATCCGTGTGAACTTACTGCTCTCGCAGTTGCTCAAACTCATGACAGCACAACCTCCCTCGAGCTGGCGACGCATGGAAATAGAGAATGCACACATGTAGCGAGCGAGCCATGGCCTTGTGCCACCGCGTGACAACCTCATGCATCGGATTTGACCCATCAAAGTGATGCGTAAACTTGAGCCGTGTATACTTTTCGCTCTCGTTGATTATCGGGACAAGATCCTCGCAGCTGGTGGCCGTCCTGCGGCACTCGACCAGCCTGTGATAAGCCCTGCTGAATTCCCTGCGTATCAGGGCGCACGCGTTGTCTGTGAAGCCCTCCTGGTCCTGCGGTCCGGGATCTCGGCCTACGAAACAAGATGGAGTCCACTCTGGGTCATCAGCATTGAGGGACCGTTGAACGTCCCCTGTGTTCATCAGCACGGATTCTGATCCGTCAAGGCTATATGACTGAATGTCAAGAGACGCCAAATGACCCCACATGCGCCGCCTGACTTCGACAATCCAGGCCGAATAGCCATAATATGCCGGCTCTCTATGCATGCCCATCCTCCGAGCGACTTTGCCAGCAAGGCCCAACAGCGTTGACGCCACCTCGCAGTCACCAGTGTGGAATTTACATGTCTATAGAAGTCCGACCGGTTAGGAAACATATTCAAGGTGAGATGAAAGCCGTGGTAAAATTTGTTGGAAACACAATGAAATTTCTGTACTTTGACTTACGATATAGAAGAGCAGCGCACAGAAAAGAATAGTATTCCGACTCCTCATCACGTTGGCCCTTTCGAGCGCGGCCTCTGTAGCCCGCTGGAGGTGAGGCCGCAGATCCGCTGCCGGGACTCCAACCTTATCTTGGATCAGATTTGCGGGGAGAACGGACGCAGCGATGTACTGCGCTGCAAAAATTAGCGCTTCCACCTCCCTGCCACAGGTGGATGAGCCCTGCCGGAAATCAGACACAAGCTGCCACATGTAGCCGTGATGTATGATGCGGATGAAAGGCTCAACGTGCGCCAGAAAGAGTTTGATCAGAACATCTTCCTTGTCGATTTCTAGATGAAGGTGTGAAACGTCCTTGAGCTTCGAGGGGCTTGGTGATAGGGGCCAATTCGCCGCCGACGAGTTCCAGTCGTCGTCCACAACATTGAGCATATATCGTGGCTCGTAGAACATGTGCTCCATGTTCATCCAGTGATCAGGGCCCATATAATACGAGCTGCCCTTTTCAAATACCTGGCTGCCAGTATCTAGAGGGGTGTCCGCAGTCTCGTCGCTCCCACTGCCGCCGAACGGACTGGGCGCACAATAGCTATTCCTCTGGCTGAACCTGGATGTGGAGTTTGACGAGGTCGAGGCAGCTGCCATGTCCTCAATGATCCGCTCCAGACGCTCTACCCTGTCCTGCAGGACCTGTTGACTAACTGTCGTATCCCGAGACGCCTCGTAGACGCAGTTGACGCCATGGCGAACGCAGTTGTTGCATGGCTGGGCTTTGTCACAGCGGACTTTGCGTCTCCGGCAGGCACTGCAGGGCTTGTTGAAGTTGAGGATATCACTCGACATTGTTAGCGTGATTATCACTGCTTCTGGCGAGCGGCGTAGAGAGGGAAAAGTGTGGAAAATCTCCGCAACTTGTTCACAGCAGTGGCAAGGCCTTTATGTAAATTCAAAAAGGACCCCCAAATTCACAAGCAATCACGTATCATGCCAACGGTTTTTGCCAGTACCCCAGGTCTCGGCTAGGCGAAGCGAACTAATTGCCCTATGTGTCCAAGGGGAGGGATGGCCGAATAGTGGGAGGGGGTTCTCTAGCCGCATGGCATCCCACTACCGCCATGCAAGTTGAAGCACACGTCAAGTTTTGCACTGTTCAGATCAATTTCCGTCCAGGTCTCGTCGTAGAGGGGTGGGCAGGGGTTCCCGTCTCGGACTTAGAACGTGGTTGCATGGATCACCCCGGAGAAAAGCTAGCCTGCAGGAGACCTTCAACCCAACAACAGACCGCAATCTCAGCCCATGGGGCTGTTACTGAGGGACCGTTGCAACCCGCGTCATTTCTCCCGCTCTTTGGAGTACTATGATAACCCACACGACCTAGTGGATATAGATCGCCTGGCGGTCAACGGTGCTGCAGCACGGGACGCAGGTGGCTGTTGTCGGACGCTTGGTCACAATAAAAGCCACAGGGTTGTGGTGACACCTTGCCTTGCATCAGTCGGCCATCAACGACAGTAATCGACAGCAAGAACTGACGCCTGCCTATTACAGTGATAGACTCGAGAGCCTAAAAGTCGGCTACCGGCAAAATAGCTGCCGATCTTTTTTCGCGAGCCCTGTAGGGCCGGGCATATTCACGGGGCTCACAAGGATCCTTGCTATTTTGCCCAGATTAATACGCTTCTGATGGTCCCAGCTGTACGACCTGTACTGTTCCAAGTTTCCAGGCGCAACAATTGAGCTGTGACTGACTTCATGGACGTTGGAAAAGATATCCAGATGGTGTTCTCGCCAATCTGTGCGATGACGGTGATTGCATCGCAGCCCTGAGAAATGCCGCATTGTCAATGGCGGAAATCACAGGTGACCGGGGATAGAAGCTGACAGCGTTGGGATAACCTCTCGATTCGGCCGGAATTCGGAGCCAATACTGACAGCGAGGTTCTCCAGGTAGGACACCAAATCCAAATGGAGAGCAACCACGCGCGCTCCACTCGTGGCTGGGACCCTGCATCTCCCCTGTTACCGGTGCAACAAAAGCACTGAGTTCCGCATTCAGCTCGACCGCATGAGCATGTGACCGGGTGTCGTTTGCCGTAATATCGTGCGCTGGTAGCACAATGAGACGCAACTCATGGCAATTGGGATATCTGAGTTGTGTAACGCTACCCATGTATATGTGTAAAACCCTTTTCGAGCAGCTCTTCCGTTTTGGGTATTTGGACTAAATCCACGATCCCGGGAAGTAGGTTGTCTGGGGCTTCGACATCACATTGCTATCGTCAACGACCCCGCATTGAAATTTGAAGGACCGTTGCATCCTGAAGGAGCTGCGGCCGCTATATTGCTTTGCAGATAGGTAGCAGATTTTTGCATGACTCAAGCTTCAGTGGTTGGCTGACAGATATTTGCTGGGGCTGACGATATGGTTTGGTAACCATGGTATAAATATAGAAACCTTTTCTTGGAGCTGTGCGTCTGCGGAGCCTTGCCAAGTCTCTTTTTTTATCTCTCAGTGCCGCTGCCACTCGGCCGGATGCAGTGAAATTAAACCCTCACCTATCCCCTGCGTAGTTCGCTCCAGTAACGACCGTTGGACGCGCAACCCATGTTAGCGTCCGGAGAGACAGGAGAAAAGCGGAGAGATTGATAAATCCCCAACCTCGGGGAAGCAACGGACACGAGGAAAGCACCTTTGGAATCCCAGCCAAATGGATCTTTGAAAAATGGACGGAGCGTACCCCCGAAATGTCGGGTGATGCCGTAGTGTCGGCCGAGGAATTCTCCGGATCGCGAGGAATCAAAACCTAGGTCATATGATAAGCGATGAGGCCAATGAAGTCAAAGTAGCCTTCAGGGATACGGACTCGAATCCGAGTGCAGGTGGTCATCAAGCGTGGTCATTGTCATTCATGTCTTCATCCCGCATTATTGATTCGGTCATCCCACAATAATTTGCCTTCACTCGGCGGTTCGCCCTCTGCCCCGTAGTCTGTGCTCAACTCGCCGAAGTCTGGCCTCATCCATCCCTCTTCGCCACGAACAGCTCGGTGCAAATTCGCAAATCTGGCACTTGAACGCTTCTTCGATATCTACCCCCGATGCCTTGCGCTCTCCTCTCCACCAAGTCATGTACGAATCCAGATATTTTTCCAAAGCCTGTCGAGAGACTGGGAAATCATGCTTATCGAGCTCCCGCCCGTCGTTCCGATGTACATATTGAACTCGAAGCATATGGCCCAGTGACTGCTCGCCATGGGGAAATGTGAGCGCAATCTCATCCTGGACCAAAGGAGCCAGCTCCCGCAGTGTACGATATTTGAGCAAGTCTAGCTCTGCTGCTGATGAGCTCCATTCAAAGTTCTCATCCTGTGTTTGGTTTGTGCTAGAGCTGTTCGATTGATCTTCCAAGCCCGTTGCCGAATCACTGAAAATTTCATCATGCAATGAACCAATCTGGGCAATAAAGGCGTCGGAGAAGGCGTCGTCCGCATCAAGTCCGTAACGTCTGAAGATTTTGAGGAAGTCCAGTCTCCCTGCCGCCATATCTGACAAGAACCGATGATAGAGGAGCAGCTGAATCTTTGCTGGGCGTAGAATGGCAGCGGAGACTGGCTTTGCATTTCCCCGTGTCTTGACATCTGCCAGATAGATTCTAGGAGCATCACCTTTGCTCATACCGCCAGGGTTTTGGGGTGGGAAGTAGTCAGTGATGGCGGGCTGTTGACTGGATTGTTGTGAACCTTGTCTTGATAGCTCATTTTCAAATTCAGGGTTCGGATTCTCATAGCTCGCGCTGTCAATAACACCATTGACCAGGTTACCATCAATCATGCCCCAAACCTCTAATTCGCGGGTGAGACCAGTGTCTCGCAAAGTCCGAAGCCCTTGCACGAAATTCCACAGTCGCAGGCCGAATGCATCTTCTTTGGTAGATATTTCAATATGTACCGTCTTATGCACCTCATCCTCAAGCTGCTGGTGGACCTTGGACCCTTGCCGCATTGCAGCTGTCCTGGTTCTGCGACCACCCGGCAGCCTGGTAAGGGTGTACCAGTACTGTAGCTCACACCATGCTCCAGACGTCAAGTCCGAGACTGTCAGGGGCTTCCTCGGGTATGAGCGGAAACGTTGCAGAGGAGAACGGTCATCCTCGTCTGATTCTTCCGAATTGGACGCCTCTCTTGGTGGCGCTTTTGCAGCTTCAAGGCCAGAAAGCGCGCGGCTCACTAGGCGCTTCAGTCAGTCATATTAGTTTCCAGGAAAACACTGCTTTGGACTTCCCATCAATACTCACAATTGGGGTAGACGATCTCCTGGTCGAGAGAGACAGGTGACGGCAAAGCAGGTAGGTCTGTTGAGGCAGCCAATGGCAATCTCCCTGCCGTAGGTACGACCTGGGCGATACTCCCATCCTCGCCAGGCGTGAGAGGACTCGCCAACCCTCCGGCCGGCGATTCATTACTGCAGTGAGTATTGTCCGCGCGCTCAGGCAGCGAATCCAGCACCGTCGTGACGGCTATGGGTGGCTTCTGATGTAAGGCCGGGAACTTCGCGGCGAGGTCGATGAACAACTGATCCTCTTCCTCCGGAGACAAGCCAATGTCAATATCACTATCGCTGTCCATCATCGAAAGAAAAGCGAATATCAGTACAGCGTTGAGGGCGATGATGATTCATCATGCCGCAAGCGTACTATGACGCCTGGTGGGTTCGACAACTGTGGATGGAAGTGAAGAGGCAAACACGACCCGCACGCGGGGTCACGTGATACAGGTAACTTCTTCTTCTAGGCAGCAGCTGCACTGAAGTCAGCCAAGCCAGGTAAGGTAAACCCAGGTTGATCATGGATCAAGCATTGTGTCTTTCTGCGCTGCCTAAGGTACCCTACGAAATAGCTGCTCCTCCACGGCAGCTCATCTGGCAGGTCACATCGATTCCTAGTTTTGCAACCAAGCAGCTCAGCCAGACCTCGGCGTGCCTCTCCGCATGTGTAGCGTGTTTCATATCTCGCCTTGCCAGCCAAGCGGATTGGCGCCGAGCGTCTCCGCCCAAAGTCAGCCGCTGTCCCAAGTTTCTGCACATTTGTATTACGAAGTTGACCTGGGGAACGGCTGAAAGTGTAGAAACTTCAACCCCTTCCTCAATTGCCGACGGTTTCTCGTGTTTGCCATGCCGCGTGCACAACTGCTCAGTGATCTTTGCGATTGGCTAGGACCAACGTCCACCCACCCCTGTCGCACCTCCTGAGAAGGCTTCCGCTACCTTAATTTAGTTGCCTTATGCCGGGCTGTGCTACGATTTGAACACGGTGACAGCACTTTCCCATCGTCCTAGAGACAACGGGGATTGTCAGGCACCAGCATATCAACTGGTTGAAATATCTGGCATGGTCTCGTCGAAGATATCACTTCTTCTGTTCGTTTAGTTGCCGGATCTGCCACATCGTATTACCGCGCGACCATGTCTACCAGCCTCCGTCACTCCGGCCCCGCTTTCGGCTCCACGAGCACCGCGCCTACCGGAGAACCAATCTCCAAACAGGCAGACTCGGGAGGCGCTCTACCCTCTCAATTGAATTTAATGTCCCTTCCCACTGAGCTACACTTGGCAATATCAAAACATCTTATCTATCCGGATGCGCTCTCGCTCAAGCATACGAACCGCCACTTCTACAGTCTCGTCTTCACCGGCGTGAAGCTAAAGGTGGCCTGGCTGATGGAGCGGCGGAGCCTCCACCTAGAATGTCCCAATGACCGTCGCTGCGACCTTGGTAGTGACTTGCGCTTCTGCAGAGGCAGTGTTCCGTATGTTTTCCATTCAATGCCTTCTCATGTTGACCTCGAGCGACTTACACATCCGTTCTCAGCCTACTTATGAAGCGACGCCGAGAGCACATGGAGTGCGAATCAAGGCCGGGCCTCGGATGCCTCGTATACGGCACGCAAACATGTTCTCGGCGGAGAAAGCATAGAGCCCATCGTTGGCAGAGTTGGTTACAAACCAAGCTGACCATACAATTGTGGTGGATCGCGCTGGCAGCTGTGATCGGGCTTTGCTCATGGTGGTTGGCATCGCTGTTTTCCACCAGCGCGTCATGATTGAAGTTGTACTGGCTTATTTACCCGGGTATCTTTTTTTCTTCTTAGCTTCCCTCCGGTCATAAACAGTTCCTTCACAGCACAACAACTCGTTGCCCAAAGTCTACATTTAATGGATATGTAATACGTCTTGCGCTTCATTGATTGATTATTCAAAAACATTAATCTATGAGATTCTACATGAAAGCATAAATCTCTAATTGCTTTAAAGTGTTACTTAAGCCTTGGGTCTGGGAACGCAGTCCTTGCCCTTGAAAGTCGAACCAATCTCGCCCCACTTGATGTTGCTGAAGGTCACGGCAGCATCAGGCTGGATGTCTCGGATGTTGGAGGGAGCGCCCTCGGTGGCATTGCAAGGACCGACGTTGCCTCCGTCCAGCCACTGCATGTAGCCGCCCTCATCCCACCAGACGCTCATGGCCAGGACCATGCCGCGGCTCATGTGCTCGCCCATAACCTTGGTGGCTCCAAGCTCCATGTAGCGTCTGGCGCCCGCGGCGGAACAGTAGTTGTCGTCCATGAAGTTGGTTTCGGGAAGGTCCTCGCGCTTGGTGGGCGCGTTGCGGATGATCTTGCCGTCCTGAATGTACAAGCGGTGGTACTCCTTGAGAATGCCGTTGTCGTCGGCGGGGAACTGCGTCACCACGGTGAACGGGCGCGTGGTGTCGATCTTGAGCTTTGGACCGTAGTAAAGCGGGTTTCCGACGGCATATGGGTTGTAGCCGCAGCCATGCTCATCACAGACACCCTCGAACGCACATTCCTCGCCCTCGCACTTGTATAGGTGAGTCTGATTGCAAGGGTGGGGGGCCAAGTGAGTGGCACGGGCGTTGGCCTCCCAGATGTCGAGCTCGCCGCAGCAGGAGCCGTAGCCCTCGAGATTAGGCTACAGGGAGCTTGTCAGCAACGATCCTATCACCGTTTAGATCCACCTGTATGGATAGAGCTCACCTCGCCGTTGATGAAAGGTGTGGTGTAGCACTGCGCGTCGCAGTATCCAGTACCATAGTAAGCACCACCAGTGTTGAGCTCGCTCTTGCCACCGTCTTCAAGCATCTCAGAAAGGTACAGGGCACCATTCATGCCACAGGGCAACTTGGAGACGTCGACGTCAAAAGTAAACTCCTGACCAGTGAGGTGGAGCATCTCGTAGCTCTGTTCGTCTTCGGAGAGAAGATAGACACGAGGCGAAAGGAGACTGCCGTCAGATGACAGCTGCTCAAGCGTCAGGCTGGCACCATCAGTGGTGATGCCGTATTTGGAGTAGTCGCTGATGCCGTCCATGACACAGTTGGCCTGGCAGGTCTCGGCGTCGGGGCAGGCGGTGGCATTGGGCGCGTTGCCCCAGTCGCCGCAGTTGTAGCTGGGGTTGTCGATCTGATAGACAGGGTGGGCGAGGCCGTCGAGCACAATTGCCGAGTTCAGCTCCTCGCAGCCGTCATCGACGGTACACTTCCATGTCTTGAGCCTGGGGTGAACCTCGGGGGTATCACCGGGGTGCTGAGCTGCAACCAGGCCGAGGAGGGCACTGGCAACGAGAGGTAGCGAACGCGACATGGTGAAAGCCGGCAGGGGTAGATTGAGACTGTCGGTGAAGAGGAAGAAGCCGAGGAGTGCTCGCACAGAGAGCTCCGTCTGTGAGCTTTTATACGTCGACGGTGAGGCACCCAGGAGCTGCCCCGGAGCTTTCACCTCCTCCTGCACGGGCAAACTCAGCTCCCCCATGCCCATGCGGGCAATATGGCACCGGGCCTCTTCACCTTCTCATGCCGGGGTTTAGGCGGCAGTTCCAGCCAAGCCCGGCGAGATGGCTGGAGAATGTCGCCGCGGCATCCTCTTTTCGCCCATTCAGGCATCGCGACCAGGACGCACTTTGCCAGTGGCAAAATGCGAAAAGCATGGTATACCCGGTCCTGCGGGCCGTGGGATGGAGAAAACGGCATCTCAGAGAGTTCGATTGTGGGGAGCAATGCGGGGAGCTTTGAGGGGAAGAATGCAGAGTTAAGGCTTAACAACGGAGGCCCAAGTTCCGCGCCCTGTTCCTGATCTGAATCGGGCCCTCGGACGCGGCGGTTGGTTGAATCGCCCCCTCAGGTTCAACCATAATCTCGGCTCTGTAAAGATGCATACATCGCGCATCAAGTGGCATCTCATCCATTGGGTTGCGGTCCGTTCCTCAACCAATGCCATAGTCCCAGTCATTCAGGCGCAGGTTCATGATGCTAGTCGTGGTGGAGTGGGCAGGACCCCTGTCCATTCGGCTGCTCTCGGCCTCCAAATCCTTGGAGGCACTGACGTCGCTTCGGCAATTACAAACTCCGTTTAGAAAGTAACATTGCCTTTGTTTTTCCACAGTCATTGCAACTATGTGCATGGGTAGAGCACGGGACCACGGCACTGGTTTGATTCCAAAGAGGAAACTTCAATTTATTCAAGACTCAATTTGGGATTCCTCATCATTACATCGTTGTTGGAGATGTGAAATTGTATCAGATCCCCATGCTTCCCCGCGTATGCAAAGCTGGATGGTTTCCTCCGAGCTGCTGTGGCTAGTCTAAATCAGACATGAAAAGGAATGAACTACCGTTGGTATCAAAGGAAAGGCATGGTCAGCGCCGCCGTAAGCGAGCCTGAGCCGGTGCTCCGGATCTCATCCCCGACTTCCGATCTCCGGGAGAATGCAAGCAACCAATAGCAGACCATGTGAAAAGCCACAGAACCGCTCTTCAACTCCGCTGCGCCAAATCGTGAGCCATATTGCTCCGTACATAACTCAATGGCTTCACCGCGTTTCGCTTTACTCGTGTTGTAGCCTTAGAGGACAAAAACTGCAGCTCCCGCAGCAAGAGCGCCAAAGCCGTAGAGAACGGCAGAGCCAGACAAGCCAGCCAGGGGAACAGCACCACGGATAGCGAAAGAACCGCCATCATCATTGTTGTTGTTGCTGTTGTTGTTATCGTCATTACTGGTGTTGTTGTCGTCGTTATTGCCGTTGCCGTTGTTGTTGCTGTTGCTGTTATCATCGTTACCACCGCTGTTGCCACCAGCAGTAGATGTGACGGTAGCACTGGATTGTCCGGTACCCGATGTAGGGACAGAGCCTCCAGTGGCGGCGCTGAAGGTCGTGGTGAGCTGGTTGGTCGCAGTTGGTGCAGACGCAACTACAGTGATCCCATTGGCCGCAGTGGATGCACTTGGTGCGTAGCTTGCGGTAGCTGCGAATCCGCAGGTAGCCATGAGCTGGTTGATATCTGACGAGAAACGCGTTAGTCAACTTTCCACGGTGTCTGGTGTCTCAGGATGCGAGCATCAATCTGAAGGCTCAACCTAAGACATCACGCATGCAAGGAGAGAAGTGCCTCACCGTCAAGCTCGTCCAGATGGTCGTCACGGTCATCGTCGTCATCATCATCATTGCTGCTGGGATTCTGGCGAATACAGTCCGCGCAAAGGGCAGCGATGTTGGCCACGTCGAAGCTGGTGTTGGTGCAAACGCACTGGGCTTGCAGACGATTCTCGTTGCGCTCGTACTCATCCTCCTCAGGGCTGTCGTCTCTGAACGAGTCTGAGGCATCGCAGCGTCGAGACAGCTCAGCGATCGGCTGGCAGATGGCACGGCAGGCCATAGGCACGTCATCGTTGTCAAAGTCAACATCGGCGCGAGCGAGAAGGAACATGGGCGTGGCAGCCAAGATGAGGGCTCCGATGGAATGCATTGTGATTGAGTGGTTTGAATGGGCGAATTTGAGATGATGGATGGATGGATTGAGTGAAAGTGAGTACGAGCGAGTCGATTGTGTTGTGTGGTTGTGGTCTACTGAACTGGATAAAAGGCCGCGGGCACTCCAAGATATTTATGCTTGGGAATTCAAGAGACGGTGACCCTGCTGCCAAGACTCTTGTTTCTGGTCTTAATGTAGGTTTCACAGAATCGTCCTAAGCCACAACTAGAGACGCCTATCGTGGACTTGCCAAGAGTGTATTGCACGTATGGATACGGAAGTCTTGCGACCGCCCGGCGTACCTGCTGTGTTTAATTATAGAATCGTACACCACTGTCGCAGGGGAGAGATCAGACAGCCTCACTGCATCTCGAGTAGAATTGAGGTGCGAGTAAGGTTGGATAAGGTTCTCTCGGCAGTGCTGCAGGACGGGTCATCAAGCAGATCATGCGCCGGTGTCTCGGCGCGGGGCTCATCATGACGCTTGACGGCTGCCAAGCGATGCTGGTCTCATGTGGAGTGGCTCTGGGGGATCGTCCCAAGGGAAAGAAATTCAAGGAACATCCAATCAGAGAATTCATCCTTTGATTCTCCTTTGTCGGTGATGACGACGACTACAGCGCATTCGTGTTACTCATGAATAGCATCTTGCAGCTCATTTGCAGACATCTGCCGAACTTGTAGATGCCGGCAATCCTGGATGTATCCCCGGGATAGGACGACTGAAGGAGCTAGAAGAGCGGGCCGCAATAATTAGACGACATGAGATCACACAGAATGGCCACGAACTGTCTTGAGAACAGCCTTATTGCAGCCAACCGCCTACTCTGGGTTAGGGCATCTCCATTAGCCTGTCTGGCCATCGTCCGCCTTGCCCCGCGGATTTCCCAGGCATGACAATGAGACTGGAGCCGGACTAGTACAGTACCATCAAGCGTCTAGGTCTAGTGCGCGAGTCAACCGTGTTGGAAATTGAACGCTGTGGGGACTAGCTAGCCCAACGAGTTGATCGGGCTCTCGCTGCGGCTCAGAGGCCACGCGTAAGATACGAGCCCAGGCATTGCGCAGCTGAGACACAGCGTAGCGTCGGAAAACTTCCAGAAGGATAGGCGGCGGCTGAGTATGTGTTCTCAGACGATTTGACGAGCGGTTAGCAATTGTATTTCTGCCACGAACCGACCTTGGCAAAGAGAAGTGCTGCCTTGCTGGTAATGAACTCGGCTTAAAAATGGTGGCGCACGGGAGCTCAGCGCTTGCTGTGAACCTGCCGCTCAAAGAGAGCATTGAGCGCCAGCCAACTAGGCACACAAAGTAGTGCGGAAAGGCAATCAAGACGAAGCCCCGGTTGCCACAGAAGAAGGGCTCTCATGCCTCAGCGATGCCTGTGTCGTTATAGGCATGCCCTGGCGTTCATGGCCCCCCACCACTGTTATGAACCATTTAAGGTAGTTTAAGGTTAACTTTTAACTCCTACGAAGTGGCCAAGTAACTGCGCTGGCGATGACAGTAAATCGGTGCCAAGCAGCGCGCTTCCATGCATGCATTCTCAGCCATTGCTTCAGAGACCCATGAAGTAGAGAAATTTGCGGAAGCAAGGCAGTTTGGTCGTCGGTAATTGAGGAATCATCGATGTCAAGGTCCGGTGCCCCGACTCCCCCCGGGCCGAGGGATTCCCAGGACGATATGTGGGTTTCTCGACATGCACGTTGCCGTGGCAAGGAGAGGATCCCCACCCACCTGGATTATCTTCCGGCCCAGTCCCAGGGACCTCCACGCATTGTGAAGGGGCCGTATTCGGCTTCCAAAAAGAACAACTGGTCTCGTCGGGAAGGCCGGTAATTGATGGGATGATGAGCTCGAGGAAGACTGCCGAGATCTACCTCGGGGACTGCGCAGCCATGCCTCACTCTTTCCTGTGCTCCACTGAGGTAGTCACTCATTTGTTGGTACCTTACGTTTGCGACAAGCAGCGGACGAAGAAGAAAAGCTGAACGAGGGGCGGCACTGACGTATTATGGCTTGCACGTCGCCCTGCACAGCCATCAAGGAAACGTGGCGCTAGCCGATCTTCTTTGACCTGTTCGGCAAGGAGAAGCACTTGGGTTGGGTCGTCACCGCCGTTGCGCGCTAAAAGGCAATGCGTGCCTAGATATTTGGTAGACCGTACCGTATTGTATGCTTTACCAGCCAGCCGTTTGCAAAGAGCGGGCTGTCCTGATGCGATGCGATGCGATGCGATGCGTCAATGCCTTCCCGCCTCCCGGGTTGTACCTATGAGTCTCGAGGGCGGTAAGCGAGGGGCGGTCAAATACTTTACCCCAGACGAACCTCTTTTGCGCGGAGGCTTCGAGCTTCAGACTGGCACGATTGCGTCAGGTTCACTGGCCAGGGCAGGGTTAAAGGTACAGCCGGATGGTTTGAACTAGCGCCGGTGGCCTTGGAACTGGAACGCGGCCTGGACTGGGCCTCTGGTGCGGTGCCCCTAATAGAACCTTGCCAGCTTGCCTTTATCGCATTGCATTGTACTTTTCGCGCAGGCTCAATAACCCTGCAGCGCTGAAAGTGTGCCTCGACACCTACGATAGAGTGTTTCCCTTGTCCGCTGCTTTGTTTCTATGACATGGTTGGCCACCCCACCATATTTTTCCTTCCTTTTTGGTATGCATTGTAACTCACCCGGACCTTAGAGGTGGGAGGAGCAACGTCCGTACCTTGCCTTACCTTACCTTGCCTGGGAAACCGCACCAAGAAAGCTTGCCACTTTTAGGGGCTCCATGTCATGCCGCGAGAGGTGCTCCATGTCCCCATAATTCATTCTCCAACTCTCAACTCCTGTTCCTTTCCTCGTGTCTGCCATCTCTCACTTTTGGAACTACTCCTGGAAACTTTCCAAGCTTGCTACTTTAGCGGCCTTGTCGGCGTAAACACATGGTCCGTTCTGTGCATTTCAGCTCCTTGCACACCCTCACTCCTCCCATCCTTACCTCATCAGGTGCCGGGCCAACATCCTTAGACCTCCGCATCCCATTCGGCTGTCCAGCTTGCAAACGGATCGCTTCCTCGTCCGACCACACTCGCTCGCAAACCACCAACGAAGCTCATTTCTCGCTCGACTCGACTACTTCCTCGACCTCGACCAAAATCGCTAGACGTCTTCTCGCCGTTCCGTCCATGTGATCAATAACACCGCCGCCCTCCACTTCTCTAACCCGCCACACTCACATCTACACCATGGAGCACGATCTCCTGGTGAGAAGCGGCGGTGTCTCCGTTGGCGGTGACGGCGAGAGACCCCCGTTCTACAAGGCCGTTGGTATCGGCCTGGCCATCGGCTCTGGTCTTTTTATTGGAGTGTCCTTTGTCATGAAGAAGGTTGGATTGCTCAAGGCCAACGAAAAATACAACGAAGTCGCGGGAGAAGGCTATGGGTACCTCAAAAATGTCTGGTGGTGGTCAGGCATGATCCTCATGATCATTGGCGAAATCTGCAACTTCATCGCCTATGCCTTTACCGATGCTATCCTCGTCACTCCACTCGGCGCCCTCTCGGTTGTCATCACCACCATCCTCTCTGCTATCTTCCTCAAGGAGCGCCTCAGCATGGTCGGCAAGGTCGCTTGCTTCCTCTGCATCGTCGGCTCGGTCGTCATCGTCATGAATGCTCCACACACTTCCTCAGTCAGCAACATCTCCGAGATGAAGGACTTCTTCATTACCCCTGGATTTCTGAGCTATGCCGGCGTTGTTATTGTTGGCTCCATAATTACTGCATTCTATGCCGGGCCAAGGTGGGGCAACAAGAATATGCTTGTCTACATCTCCATATGCAGCTGGGTCGGAGGCCTAAGTGTTGTTGCTACTCAAGGTCTTGGCGCTGGCATCATCGCATGGATTGGCGGCAGGCCAGAGTACAAGGAATGGTTTCTTTGGGTTCTCTTCGCCTTTGTTATCGCAACCCTACTGACCGAAATCATCTATCTCAATGTGCGTTAGAATCCTTTCCCCGGAAGCTTGACATGTTGTTGACACTCAAACAGAAAGCACTCAATCTTTTCAATGCCGCCCTGGTCACGCCGACTTATTACGTCTACTTCACGAGCACAACCATCATCACCTCAGCCATCTTGTTCCAGGGCTTTAAGGGAAGCGTCCAGTCCATAGTCACAGTTGTTCTTGGTTTCCTCACCATCTGTTCCGGTGTAGTTTTGCTGCAGCTGTCCAAATCTGCCAAGGATGTTCCGGATGCGGCCGTTTTCACTGGTGACCTGGACCAGATTCAAACCATTGCCGAACAGGAGCAGCCAGAGACAGAGCCCAAGGCTGACGCGATTCGAGGAACTGCTGCCATTGTTCGTCGCATATCCCGCGCACGTATGAGAATGGAGGCGGAGGAGCTGCGGCGACTACATGAGGAGAAGATGGCGGAGGCCATGGAACCCATTGCGGAAAATGGCCAGCCGCAGTACGAATGGGACGGCATACGGCGGCGAAGAACAATGACAATGAGCACAAGGTCACGCGGCCGTTCTGCAACATCTCCGCCTCGTACTGCTGGATCACAAACTCAGTCCGTACAAGCACATCCGCCTCTAGGCATGTCTCGCTTTCCAGACCACTATGACGAGGACGACGACCACGACCGCAGCACAATCTTCTCGAGCATTGCAGGGACACTTCGTGGACGTGCCCGCACAAATGCCACTATGCCAATCTACGAAGAAGAGTACCCTGCCGACAAGGGTTACGGGCAACCACCCCTACCACTTACGCAGATGTCAAGAGCGCGGCACGGATCCGATGCAGAGTCGGGATCATATCGAAGTAGGACCACGGGATCTGCACATGGCCCTCCACCGGTGCCCCCTGTTCACATTCAGTTCCCCCAATACGACGACAAGGAGGCTTTCCCAGAAGAGCTGGATAGCCTTGAAGATAGGCCTCCCATGCCCCCTCCGCACTCAGCAAAGCGTCAATTTTCCTTTCAAAGAGTGTTCCGTCGAGAGCCCGGCGCATCTGAAGAGGAGCGAGCGGGTCTGGTCGGACAAGACTCAGAAAACGGCGGCGAGGGTGCTACTGGCGGTGGGAATGCGCAAGGAAGGCCTGAGACCGGAGGGCCAGGCGCATATGTCTAAACGCGCAAACGATTTTTATTAAACAGCATTATTATGCACTGGGATTGCTTTATCAGCAAGCATGGCGTTACGGGGCGTTGGTTCGATCCCCACTAGCTATATGGTCTATGGCCACCTTGGTTTACAACGGACCATGATGCAGACTGCATGCTTTTGGATATGTCATGATTCAGCACACGATTGTTCTTTGGGCTGGGCTAGGATGGGCTTAGTCTCGCATTCTTGCAACCATAGAACTGTTGGGCTCCATTCGAAACATTTGATGGCAGCACCAATGGTATAATGTACTTAGCACTAGGAGGTAAGGATGCACCAATCAATGAGTATAAAGTTATGTTGTATTTCGGCCTCCCAGTATGCTTTGAGGTGTAGTCGGCTTGCACTGTACCTAGCTTGTCGCCTGAACCTGCCGAAGCCGCATCAATAAATGCCG
Source organism: Paramyrothecium roridum (assembly GCA_003012165.1). Lineage (NCBI taxonomy): Eukaryota > Fungi > Ascomycota > Sordariomycetes > Hypocreales > Stachybotryaceae > Paramyrothecium > Paramyrothecium roridum. Next base: position 76,135 of record PXOD01000167.1, read on the forward strand.
TAATGAAGATGGATACCGCTATGGTGGTAATAATATAATAAACCAAAGCAAATACGCCTCTCGCTGATGCGCAATGCTTTCCCTGAACTCCGGCTACCATGCAAGAACCAATAAAGAATTAAAGCCCAACCACGATATAACGAAGCGTGAAGCAAAAAGCTGAAAGGATGTATATCCGCAAGAAAGCTACGCTCTTTCAAGCAAACAAACTTGCCGGCCACAGGGGGTTCCCACCGAATCGATTTACGTTGTGGGGGGCGAAGTCGAGCGCAGCGAACTACCAGTCGACGGCCCAGCCGTTTTGCTCGAGGAATTCGGCGCAGGCTTCCTTCAGGCCAAGGTTCGGACGCAGCTCGGATGGTTGCAGCGGCTCGCGGGTGAGAGGATCGCTAGGGTGCCGCCGCAGGTGCTCCATGATGGACGCTCGCTCGTACGACTTGCCGGTCTTGGTCTGCGAGGAGATGCTCGTTAGCTCATGTAAGAGGGATCAGGGGGGAACGGTCGGTTGCAGCTCACCACCACAGGGTCGACCATGATGCCGAAGCTGATGTCGTCGATAGCCCACTCCGGAACCTCCCTCCTCTTCTCGGACTCGGTCCTGGCCCTCTCGAAGATGTCCCGCATCCGCGCCATCTTCTTCTCGCTGTCCTCCTCGATGGTGCGCCGCTCAATGGCGTCGTCCTCGGTCACGGCCGCCAGCATCTCGTCGCGGTCCCTGGCGAGCAGCTCGAGCGTCTCGCGCTCGAGGTCCTGCGACTCGCGGATGCGGCGGCGTTCGAGGTCATCCCAGCGCTCCTTCTTGCAGCGCAGCACGACGGTGGTAACGGCGGCGAGCGACTTGTCGTTGCTGGCGACGCACAGCTCGTGGGCGCGCAGGACGTTGGAAAGCGCGGCGTCGAAGTCCTTGATGGCGAGCTGGGCCTGGCCCAGGTAGAAGTAGGCCTTCATGTTGTTGGGCGACAGGTGGAGGCAGGCGCTGCAGTCGGCAATGACGGACTCCCAGTAGCCCAGCTTGAGGCGGGCCATGGCGCGGTTCGTGTACAGCGCCGGGTTCTTGGGTTCTGCGATGATACTGCACAGAGCGACAGCGCCATTAGCAAGTTTATCCCCCCAACGATGATGCAGGCCCGGGAGGGCACTCACGCCTTGGAATACAAGCTGTCCGCTCCGGCATAGTCGCCTTCGCGGAAGTGCTTGTTGCCCTCCTCCTTAAGTTGCAAAGCTTTAGACATGACGACCGATCGCTAGGAATGCTCGATGCCGATAATGGAAAGAAACAAACGGGTCAACAAAAAGAAAGATGGGAAGGAAAAGAAAGCCCAAAGCAAGCGGACAAGCGACAGGCGCTTTGAAGCGACGGCGGGGCGCAGACGAAACGTAGCGCGACTGTGCGGCGGATGGGGCCAGGCGGTCCTAAATGGCAACGGTTTCAAGCGCCAAATGAAAGACACAGAAGTTATTCTACGGAACAAAGTCTGTGCGACTGCGCGGTATAAGAGCGCAAGAGCTGCAGCCTCTATAAAGAGAGAGAAGAAGGTGATTAGGAGAGAGGGTCCCAGCAGGCGGAGCTCGTGGAAGCGTCGGAGTTGGAGTTGAAACTGGAGTTGGGGTCTTGGGCTATCCCTATGTAGTCGGTACAAATGGGCCGAAACGGATTCAGGTACTACTAGTATACACTTGTGCCGCGGGCAAAGTGACGGGACCAACGGGCAGCGATACCTTGGTATCTCTGCTAAGACCAGGACAACTCGTCGGCGGTTTCTCTTGGTTCCAGTGTAGAAGCTGACAGAGTTGAGGTTCGATGAAAAAGCCCTCGCGACTTGGGAGAAGAAGGCGACAGGTGTGCTCAAAGAGGTACGATTATTCGACCAAGATTGCTAAGCGTGGAATGGGGTGCGCCGGAGATTGTACCTGGAACATTCCAGAAAATCAGGTAGCGAGGGGGGGGGGCAGCGGAGCCGGATTGCGGAATTTCAGGGGAGGGGCAAGAAAGCGCATTCGGGAATTGCGGGGCCGAGACACATGGCAGTGCGGGATGCCCGGTGCAGGGTGTCGCCGTCGAGGGATTTTGGCCTGCGTTGGGGGAACTTGCATATAGCAGGAGGCTGTTGACCTTGATGAGGAGCAGTTTGGCGGACAAGGCAGATGTGACCTGCCGAGGCGGACAAGAATAAGGTCTTGTTGAAATGAAGCCTCGGTTTACTTGTCCCTGTCGCCATTGCTTCATTGCAATGAAAGCTAGACTGGTAGGTCATTTAGGTCATCTCACTACGACCTGATGAATGGCAATTTGCGTGCGCCGTCTTCAGTCCATATCTACATCATGGCATTGACCGCTGCGGCTCTTTGGTCACATGATCCGAAGCTTTTCCAGGAACGCTGGCCCCCTTTCTCTGCTTCTAAGCCTCTTCGGCGTTTTCTCCCATCGAGGCAAGGTTCGCAGTCGATATGGAACGACGATGACGGCATATACCTCCCTGCCTACAATTTTCAGGTTCGAAATGTGTATTTCATGACAATTGGCGCGTCGATCAAAGTCTGTGAGGTACGGGTAAGAAAACAGACTTTGCATCTATTGTCTTGGCAATTTACATTTTACTTCCCACTTGCTTTGGGCATTGCGCATGCCTCGAGTAATGACCGGTGAGCAAAGGAAGAATTAGACAGTGCAAATCTTTTGATTTGATTTTTGAAGTATAGCAAGCGGTAAAATTTCAGATCCGAGCAGAGATTCACAGATATCTACCTTCAAAGCTTGACAATTCCAACTTATCATCACTGCTATATTTGCAGCGCCACTCTTTGTGCTCACCGCCATGCTGCAGATGAGACACTTGGGCCACATGGTTCAGCATCACCCTCGACCAGGCTGCCTGACTGACTTGCAGTGTGCATTTCCCGAAAGAGGTTTAACCCAGGAGCGGGCTGTAGGGCTCAGACCGTCGGGTCATATCCTGAGCAACCTCCTGCAGGTGCCCTTGCACGATACATGAACATGCTTACACCGAGACTGGAGGCGCTCTCAACAAGCTTAGCTTCTTGGTGCTAAATCATGCTGCTAGCCCGTCCGATCTTCGTTTCAGGTCCGCTCTATTCCTCACAAGGTTTCTCGGGGGCCTACCCCGGGGTTTTTTTTTTTTTTCATGTTACTTCTGTTTCTCCCCAGCTTTTAGCTTGGCTCGAGTAGGAGTGTGGGCGGCTTGGCTTGCGACCTTGATTTGACCTTTTTTGTCTTCTTCGCCATGACCACACAACCTTGACTAGAGCGAATTGCGCCGATGGAATGGGATTATTTGAACAGTTCGAGATATTGGTCTCTTCCAATACGCTGCACCGAGGTTGAGATTAACCGCCCGCCTGCAATGATGAATACATGCAGCCTATAGTATTGCGCAGATTTCTCAGATTCGGTCTCTCACCTCTCCTCTCTCACCTTGCTTTGCCCTTAGCGCGGGCGCCGAGACAGCACCTGGATGGCCCCGCCTCCGCATTGCGAGGGGGACAAAACAGGGTCGGTCAGCTATTATCGATTAAAACCTAAGGTACTTAGCGTCGGTGGGCTGGGCTGGGCTGGGCTGGACGGTCGCTGAGAGCCTATGGCAACCCCGCCATTACTCACTAGGCTTCCCTTGCCCCGGGTTTTGCCGACGTAACCAATGACCTAGTCCATTACGGATACTGCACCGCTCACTCGCTCGCTCACTCCCACCACACCCGCACCACATCCCAGATTCCGAACCCGTTTCTGGCATCCCAGTACCTGCGCTCGCATGTGAGTCGCTCTTTTTATTTTCTCTCTCGTCCCGTTTATCCCTCGCGAGAGACACATCTTGCTTGCAGCCTCCCATCTCCCCGGGACGATCGAACCCTCAACACGCGCAGATTTATCTTCTGCATCCCGCGCCGCTTTCTTTCTTCTCGTCAATCACATCCTACGACGACGCACGCTAAAAGGTCCCGGCAAACTACAGCCTTGATCCGCATATCCCGTTACCTAGAGCTCGGCTACTCGGCGACTGCTGGTCGGATATACGACCGAGCCGCCGCTGTGCGATCCAACATCTGCCTCAACACTCCGACCAATTCTTCCCGGCAACTAAAGGCCTGGGCCGGCGTCAAGCCCTCATACTTCCCGCCATATCGCCCATCATGCCTTCGCAACGACCCTACTTCCTCTCTTCCTTCATCGCCGCCTTCCGGCAGCAGCAAAGCCACCCGCTCCAGAACAGCCAGCAGCCCAATAAGCAGGCCTCGACAAGCACCACCTCTGCCGGCACCTCGTCGTACTCACAAACTACCGCTGCCTCTGCGCCTCGTGCTATCGCCTCCAACTCCTCAGCCTCTGCATCCGCCTCATCCTCCTCTGCCGCGCATTCCGGCCGCTCCCAATCTACAGGCGTCGCCATACATTCTCCTCGCGGCTCCACCGGCTCGAGCCATGGCGTCCCGATACCCGCCGGCAGCCCTGGTCGTCGTCGCGGCTCAGACAGCAGTAGCGAGGGCTTCCGCGACGTGCTCGGCGCGGACAAGTGGTACATCGGTGGCAAGACTGCCACTGGCGAGGAGAAGTTCTTCAAGCTCGGTGTAGTTAGGAGAGTCCGAAGCAATGACGGTCTGAGCTTAGATCGGCTAAGTCTTTAAGCAGACGGCTTCTGGTTTGGTGTCTACTGAGTATTTCATTTGCCCGGTACATATTCATAATGGTACAGTGCTACCACTTTCGTCGACAGCCTGGACATTCATTTGATAGGAGAGGGGAATGACAAGGCAGGGCAAGGCAGATCTGGAATTTGGGATTGGTTATTGTGATATTTATGGCTGCTACCATGCCTGGTCTGGCGTATGAATTCGGCGTTCGGCACTCGTGATGCGTGAGGTACCGCACACATGGGAAACCATTAAATGATGGAAACAATATGAGGAATGAAATAAAAGTTTATGATGCCAACAACTTCTTCTTATCTACAATAATCTTCGACTACCACATGAATCTCTGCCACCGCCCTTGGTCAAGTAATGTCCCGTCAGCAGCCTTCCATTGATATGGTCTTGTGAGGAATATGTAGCCTGTAGCTACGTTGATTGCCAAGAACCAAACTGTTTCAAAAAAGAGTCTCAAGTCGAAATCTTTGACTTTTTCCACGAGTTTTCTCACTTGGCCTTCTGGGCCTTTTTGAGATGGCGACTCCTGGCCTCTGGGTTGCCAGGCCGGTATCAACAGGCGCCATATTACCCATGGAAGAATAAAGTATCGTGGCTCCACGAGAGGTGCCGTGATAAGGGAGAGTGAAGTTGACAAGAGGAAAATCAGCCCCGTAGAGGTCCTAACGGGTTGCGACGGCCCAGTCAACTGTGAACTGAATGGAGCCTTCTGCAGCTCTTTAGGTGGCTTTGTCGATGCTTTCACGTTCATTTCCCCGTCTTCGATCAACCAGACCGGATAATTCTCCAGATCAACCTCCTTGCTTCCTCCCGAGGGTGTCGAGCTGTTGGGCTTTGCTGCAAACCCGTATGCCCTTTCATAGCAGCCTGCAAACGTGGCCCACACAAGCCATCGGCTGGCCGTATACGGCAAGATCAGGAAATATTTGATCCAAGGCGCCCGGCGAATCGTGTAGCGGAAGACGTAGAACATGTAATGCCGGTTATCTGCCAAGGTGAAAGGATGGATGATTGTGTTATATCTAACCACTGCGACTGAGATGACGCCAGTTATAGAAGCATATAGTAGCCAGATGGCTAGCTTCGCAGTGAAAAGGACGTCGGATTTACGAGAAGTTTCAGGATGTTTGGTTGTGTCTGTCAACCTTGGCTGTGCAGAGCTAGTACGGGTCTTCCCTCCTACTAGTGTCTGGTGAATCCAACCCAATGCTGGAAATACACTGGGTACGATAAGGGGTAACGAGAAGAAGGCAAAGAAGGGCCATATATAGAGCATTTGTGCAAGATGCAGGGTAGCCACATGATTGGATTTGTCGCCTATGAATTGTGAGTGAATGTGCTGGACAATGCTGTGGGACGAAGCAGCATACCTAGAACCACGCTTCCGTTCCAGGCCACAAAAGCAACGAAGGCTCCCAGCACGGTAACATATGGCCAGATTTGGCGAATTACTGGAACAGGGTTGCAGATAGCAGCGATACCGAGGCTAAGAATCGTGAAGAGGGCGTCTGCCACAGGGTTTAGCAATGAAGGTCGAAGATCGTCAATACGAATGAACGACTCACCGTCCGGCCAGGCTTGGTTTAGTGGTAGATCGTGAACTGCACCAACTGCGTAGCGAGAAATGGAGTACTTTATCTGCTCCAAAACCGTCGCTTTTGAAGGTCGCACGGCTGGTTGAGGGTGCAGACTCGTGACCGCATGGACAGCCTCCAGTCCGCCCATGAAAACAACCACCCAGAAAACATTTGTCTGCCGCATAAAAAGTGTCAGGAGTCCTAAGATGATAGTTTTCACGTCGCTAATCAACGAGCCTGTTTGTCGCTCTAGGCGTGACAAATGGTTGAGGAAGGCCACGATGACGACCGTGGTCGAGACAACATCAGTATAGTATAGGCCAGAGAAAAAGAATAGTAGTGGGAAGAAGCCAATGTTAACAGCAGTGTGGGCTGCGTAGATTGAGCTCCCTCTGCCTTCCACTAGCGTCTCCCTTCCACGAAGCTGTCGTTCGATCCTTTGGCGGCATACCATGGATAGATATGTTAGAACAAGCAAGCTGACTGCACTGATGGCTCGAAGACTGCGGGGGTCACACAATGCTCCCTCTATCGCGGTCAATCCGAGGGTCCTTGAAGCTAACACCGACAACAAGTACCTAACAGGAGTCAGAAGGTGTCAGATTCAGTATCGTGGCACGTTTTGATATCTTACAGGCCAGGAGGCGTGGTGATCTTGTCATCCCACTCGCGAAATCTTCCCTGGCAATACCTCTGTGCCTGTGGGATGTGAAACACCTCATCCTGTTTGCTCGGTCAGATGCAGTAATTATACAAAAGACTGTTTTGTTCATGGCATACCAAGTACGGCTCGGGGACAAATCTCGAGACAATGTCGAGCCATCCCGAACACAAACCAATCAGAAGAGCAGGGAGCAGAAGCCGCAACTTCGAGTCTGAGCCCGATTTGCGTGCAAAAAACCAAATCAAGATTGGCGACGAGGCTAGAAGCACCATCGAGCCCGCAGTGCTGGTAGTGCCTTCGTGTACCCGGGCCCCTTCAACATGAGCTTCCATGTTGCAGCTGCGAGCCAGTGGCCACGTTTTGTAAAGAGAGGCTCAAGATGGTCAAGATTGTGCAAGCTTAGCATTCAGGCGAAAGCGTTTGCCTGGATACATTGGTTTTTGTTCTTAGCAAAAGCCGAAGCTAGATATCTTGGGCGCTTGCATAGGGGAAATGGCCAGACTTGACACGACTCCACGAGATCTAAGTCCTGTGCAGAGAAAGATGTGACTTCGCACTGTACAGGACACTGTGTGAGCTCAAGCTCTGCTTCAGAGTGCTCAAAGAATCCCATTTACTTTAGACTCAATTATAGTAAGTAAGACGAGGAAAGGATCGTATAGCGTTAATTCTGTGAGCAAAAGCATAGTAATCATGAGCATCACGAATGCTCAATATCAATGCGCGGTCTGTCTGCGGCGTTCACTCATATGCGAATTCCTCCTATTAAGCTCTTCTCACATAATCCAGACCAAGTGTTTCACTCAAGGGTTACAACGCGGAGTTCAGTGGAAGTTCAGGAAAGTCTATTCCGAGTATCTTATACAATGCGGCATACCCGGATGCACAAAAGGGCGCCCATACAAGTCTAACAGTTCTCTATTCCGTCCATCGGGTGGCTTAGAAGGGCTGCATAACGGAGTTAGCTTGCTGCAGGCTGCCTCCAAAATGGAGATTACTTACGTTGTCGGCAGGGTGGACGGGCTCCTTGACGAAAGCACTACCAACGATGGGGAGCTTCTGTTGAACAATTCAGCGTCTGCTTCTCGAGCTTTGCGATTGTGGTCAATCATACCTGGAGGATGTCCTTCTGGACACGAGGGATGCCAGAAACAAACAGGACGAGGGCAACACCGAGGGAACCACCGAAGGCGGCGCTCTTGAGGCCACTATGAAGCGAGGAGTTAGCGTTTCCTTGCAGTCCACAGAATAAACATATTTCTGTATGTCCCCAGCCATTCCCTCCAGAGAACTGAGAGGCATATGCGGCAGCCGCCCCTGTTCGCCCTCGCAAGTTGCATCAAAGCCCAAATAGCCTCAAAGGCCATAACAAGCGCCCCAATTCTTCCGGCTCCTTCGAATGATGCCATCCGTAGACGTCAAGAGAGGCTGAACTTACAGTCTCAGGGCACTTTGAGAGGTGAAGCCAGCGAAGTTAGGCTGGTAGTGGTACCTGGAAAGACATGATTGTTAGTTCACCATGCGTCATATCGTTCGATTGTGTTCGTCGGAAGCGGATTCGCATGAGGTCGCAGTCCTTTCGCTTCGCGAACGTCGGTGGATATGCATCGGGAACGTACTTGGGGCCGTAGGCGCTTCGGAACTCCGCAGCGCGGAAGGGAGTCTGTGAACAGAAAGATCAGTCGATATGGTCCGGAGCAATTTTCGAGGTACAATGCCGGACTCGTGTTGGCGGAAAAGGTATCGGGTCTTTCTGAATGGAGAGGGATTGAGACGTACGCGAGAAACCATTTTGATGTGAGGGCGATTGAATCGGGGGAAGGCGTTCAATTGCTGGTTGAGTTCCGTCGATAGAAAATGATGTCGATTCTATCTGCGCGAGTTTGCCGAGCGGGTGTGATCGGATGGTGGCCTGAGGCGCTCAACGCGCAAGTTCCTCGCAGTGGCGGCCAGCCAATCATAACACATTTTTACCCTTGGTCCCACTCCCAGACCCAGAGCTTCAGTACGTACCCGCATTCAATTCCGAATAGCTTCACCTTTCTTCGGCACCCATTTACACACAGAGAGCTCGCCGGCTCCTGCAAAATCTGGCCGAAATGGACAAGATCATCGACACTCACTTCGAGCGTCTCGAGAAGGCGCTGTCCGGTTTGATTGACTCCGTCACCAAATATCATCCGTCAACAGTCCAAGCCGAAGAGCTTTCCGCTGCCGACATTGAATTAAGCAAAGGGCTAGAAAATGGTCAGTAGTCCATGCCGCGAGGACAAAAGAGTCAGATCAAACTGACGCTTTTGACAGTCCAAACCCATCAAAACAATTATCTCCGAATCCAGGAGTTACGCAAATCATCTGCCGCCCTCGACACACAAATCCGCGAAACGTTAGCCACTCTTGCCGCTACGCGCAAGGACATTGTCACCACTCACACGACCTCATACCCTAAGGATCCGAACTATCCTGTCGCCTACGAGGAGCTCCTCAGCTATGCACGTCGCATCAGCAAGACTACGCTCCCGCCAGCATCCACCTTGCAGGCTGCTGCCTCCGCCATTCCAGATACCCAGGTCTCACAAACTCCTATTCCGGATGCTCAACACTCCTCTGCCCCAACGCCTTCGGCAGTGACGCCATCTCAAATACACAGCCCTGCCGTGATCAACGGGGCGATCCAGCCGACCTCTGAACAGCCCACACAGCAGACCACCACCTCCGTAAACACCGGCCTCCCCGAGGGCATGAGCCAATGGCTCAACCCCCTTTCGGGCCAGCTCTTCTTTCCCTGGCCGCTAGAAGACAAAATCCGCTCGGGCGCCTTGGCGTCCAACCAAATGCTTGCCGAGCAGGGCATCGATCCCAAGGGCTACGATCCCGTGGAGGAAGAGGAGCGCAAGCGCAAGGAAGAGGAAGAGCGAAAGGAGAGGGAGGAGAAGGAGAAGCTGGAGCGCGAAGAGCGCGAGAAGAAGCTGCGCGAAGAGAGGGAACGCGTCAGGCAAGAGAGGGAACGGCAGCGGGAGAAGGAGCAAGAGGAATGGCGCAGGGCGAGTGTCGTCGGCGGTCCTCCTGGCGCATCTGGACCAAACAGATCTGGCTCCGGGCCTGCTGAGAAGAAACAGTTCCAGTTTACGAGTCTTGACGACCTGGACGATGACGATGACGACGAGTAATCAACCATGCTTTTGTTTTCATTGCTCAGCGCAGCTCCATGACAATACAAGACAGTTATGCATGCAGTAGGATTACAATACAACAGTAAAGCCAATCAAGAGTCTATTTAGCCAGCCCATGCTCCCGCTTCTCGCCAAGTTGAAAATTTTGGCCACTCAGCCATGCCGCCAACGTCTAAAAGAGAAAGTCCAGAGAGGATAGAGAAAACCACCTCCTCAGTCGCGATCTTGAGATCGGATGTGTGCGTCTACTCTTACAATTTTATGAATGGTCGCTGAGGGCAACGTTTTTCCTATTATTGTGCATTTGCACCAGAACGAGAGACGAAGAGTAACTTCATCTAATCAATCTTGATGGAGGAGTAAATCTTCCTGACAAACCACCAACTAGAGAAGTATCCAATGGCACCTACAAGATTACGTTAGTCATATCGATGCAGCGGGTGACAAGATTGGCTTAGACTCACCGGCTAGTATGGAGAAGAGGAAAGAAATCAGAGCGCTGTAACCGACGTAAAGGACAGCGCCAGGAAGGCCGCCAAGTTGCACCTTGGTGATAAGGTATAGGAGGCAGTTCAAGAAGACATAGCCACCACTCATTCCAGCAGCCAGGAACGACCTCCATTGCCAGTTGTAGTTTTCAGAGCAAAGCAAGAAGTACACCATGAGAACAGTGACAGCGGCGCAGACGACGATCATCAAACCGTAGCAGAGGAAGAGGAAGCCGAACATGTAGTAGATCCTGCTGAACCAGATCGAGCTCATGATGAAGTAGAGCTCCACGAAAATAGCACCGAAAGGCAAAAGACCAACAATGAGCATGCTGGGAATCGGCTTCAGGTAGGTGGTAACAGGTGGAATCTGGCGGGGAATTTGGTTGGTGCGAACAGGAGACTCGATTTGCTTTGCGCGGAAGCCGACCCAAGAACCGGCAAACGAGAGTGGGATCGAAATGACGAACCAAATCGCGACAATGACCAACATGGTGGTGAAAGGAACGGCGCCGGACGATTGCTTGGCCCAGAGGAACAGATCCAGCAGGAAGAAGGTGCAGAATACAATGCCAGGAACAAGGATGGGAGTAAGAGCAATGTTCAGCTTCCATTGCTCGCCCTGCCAGGCCTTGTAGGTTCTAGCAGAGGTGTAGCCACCAACAAAGCCAAGCACAGTGTACAAAACGATCATGATTGTTCCGAGAGATCCACGGTTCGAGGGCGAGAGGAAACCCAGCAGAGCGAAGACAATGGTGAAGCCAGTCATTACAAACAGCTGTGCTCCGTTTCCGACCAGGATAGACAGGAGCAAGGGGCGAGGTGGAGAGCGGAAGACATCACCGTGGACGAGCTTCCAGCCAGAGTCTTCCTGCACGCCATCGTCCAGGTCCGCCGCGCCGCTAAGGTCATCAAGATTGATTTGATCCAGGCGGTTATAACGCTGAATATCCTTCTTTAGAGTACGGACCAGAATGGACATGACAGTCAGGACAAGGATGACAACAATGATGGCAGTATCAATGAGCCAGAACCAATGGATCTTGGGATCGAAGACATGAAGGTACTTGTCCCAGCGGGTAGCCCAGGCGGTGGGCGACTTGACCCAGTATACGCTGTAGCTGAAGGAGACGTCGAGCGACGTCGCGCCGTCAGCCACGACAATGGGGGAGTGAGAGTCTCCACAATCAACCTCGCCGGTGTACTTCTTGGAGCGCGGCTCAACGACGACACCAACGACGCGAAGCTGATTTTCGTTGCCGCTGACCTCGTGGTACTCAACCCAAATTTCGTAGTGGTTATTGAAAATGATCTCGTTTTGGTTGTCATCCTGGCCCATCAAGAAACCAGGGCTGTAGAAAGTGGTGCCCGTCAGCTGGTCCTGAATCTGCTGTCCGGCAGGCAACCCATCCACGAGCCAATTCAAGCTGTATCCCTTTGAGATGAGCGACCTCAGGAAGTTTATGGAGTTATCCTTGTAGTTGACCTTTTCGCAAAGCGGCTTGCATGTCTCGTTGACGGCCATCTTCAGCTCAAAGGGCGACGTCATGATCCTGTCGCCGAACAGGATGCTGCCCAAGCTCTCCGACACGTACTCAGGTCCATCCTTAGGTTGACAGAAGCTCAGTTCGGGGTGGTAGTAGTCGTACGAGACAACGGAGTGTAGTCGGGAGTCTTGCGGCGCTGCGACGGGCCTAATGCTGTTGACGTACAGTGGCACCTGGTCGCTCGGTTTGTATGTGGTCGGCGCAACACCTGGGAGATAGAATGCTGAGGTCAACTGCGGTGCCAACAGCAGCGTGCTAAATAGCGCCGAAGGCGCAATGTCTTTGAAGTGCATTGTGAGCTCAGGTCATGCCCAGTGGCACGGAGTTGGAAATCGTGCCACGCAACGTTTCGGCCGTTGAAGCTAGTCAGGCAGGCGACGCGGCCTGTCAATCGTCCTGTCAGCAAGCGGCGACGGGAATCTCGGCAATGTTGAGCCGGAAGGTTTGGGCGCCTAGATGCAGCGAGCAAACGATATTGAGGTCCAATTCTCAACTGGACTCTGAACAAAGTAAGAAGTTGGGAATGGTGCGACGAAGCAACCAAGTCAGGGGATACCTGAATAAGATAACAGCTATCCTGCGCTCGCCAATAATAGGCCGTTCTGACAAGCAGGCAATCGCTGTTCACCAGAAATTTTGGCTTAGTCAGACGCTGCAAGCGGAAGATTCTCAGGCCGATGACCCGCGCCCCTGCACCGGCGCGGTGGTGGCCCCGCTAAAAAGTTCAAGAAAGACATCCCGCCAATTTGAAGATTTTCATAGTGCAAATCAACCGTCCGTCGCTGCATCTTCCACGGCTCGACATCATGGCAGCTCCAACCACATTACCGGCTCTGCTGACTTCATTGTCGCAGTCACTGTCATCAGCGCTTGACGTTACGCCTAAGATCGCCGCCATCGAGCACCAAAAAGATGGCATCTCACTTCTCGATGTCAAGAACGAATTGCTGCTTTCATACTTGCAGAACCTAATCTTCCTCATACTTCTCAAGTTGCGAAATTCCCGGAAACACTCGGCAGACTCTTCGGACGACAGTACTGAGCTTGACAGCTCTGTCCGAGCGAAGCTCGTCGAATTGCGTCTCTACCTGGAGAAGGGAGCGCGACCCCTTGAGGAAAAGCTTCGGTTCTCTATCGATCGTTTCCTTCGCACAGCACAGGACGATGAACGCCAGAAACTGGCTCAGCAGAATGCGGGATCAGAGAGCGGAGAGTCTGACTCGGAGTCTGATCTGGAGGCTTCCGACGATGAAAGTGGACATGCCGAGAGGCGCAAATCGGGTGGCCTATCTGCAGCACCAAAACCAGGTGCGCTAATTAGCGATGTTACCGCACGGCCTGCGCGACGTGACGAAGCTCCTTCGGGAGTCTATCGCCCTCCTAAGAGAGACCGCCAAGTCATGGATGCCCCTCAACGGCGCGAGAAGGCCGAGCGCCGTCCGATGAGATCACACACCATGGAGGAGTTCATCAGCACCGAGCTCTCCGCCGCTCCCATGGCTGAGCCCAGCATAGGAACGACCATTGTCCAGGGTGGACGCAGGACAAAGACCGCGGCCGAGCGCAAGGAGGAGGACGAGCGCCGCGAATACGAAGAAATGAACTTCACTCGCCTGCCCAAGGAGAGCAAGAAGGACCGTGCCAAGAAGGGCAAGCAGGGCGGCAACCGCATGATGTTCGGCGGCGAGGAGTGGCGGGACCTGGGCGAGGGTGTCGACCGCATCGACCGCTTGACCAAGCGAAAGTCGTCCGGCGGTGGCGTCCGAGCCTTGCTGGACAAGAGCCGGAAGCGCGGCCTGGAGACGACCGATGGTCCCCGTGGAAGCGGCCAGATGGGCGAGCGGTTCCAGAAGAAGGTCAGGCTCATGGATGCCGGTCGTGGAAGCAGGGGCAAGAACAGGTAGATCTTACAGAGAACTGGAAGAAGAAAATACAAGACGCAGATGTCCTAAAGCCGATACAATCCACTCGAAAGTGACATTGAATGCTAAACCTTACAGAACAACAATAGTTCCTGGCTCCTGGTCACCAATTGAATGGTAGGTAAGCTTCTGCGCGCTTCTCAGCCTATGTACGTAGTAGTAAATTGAAGTCGATTCTTCCAGCAGCTAATTATCAACACTAGCATGCAGTTAGTCGATAAAGGTTTCGCATAATAATAGGATAAAAACTTTTCTGTTCTTTGATATTATAACTTATGATCTTTGAAATAATTCTTTGAAAAGAAGGACTTCAAGAGTCTGTTACTATTCGAATATTTAGATTAGATTCTACTTATAAGTTATTAATCCTCTTTTAGACTCATGATGCAACATTGAGCGAAACTTACATTCGACCCACCGTGCACCACTCATGTTACAGGGCTCAGACGTCTTCGGATGCTGAATTGACTGATAAGATAAGAGCTGGGAATTTTCTCCCAGAAGCCTCCCACTTCGACATACATCGAGCGCATCGTAATCCACCTTTGACTCTTAACCTTGCATGTAAATACTTTTCCAATTTGCACCAGCTACGAGATCGCCATCATGGAAGACCCCGACAAGATGGAAGTCCTCATCGACAGCAGCAGCAACGACGAGGACGACCCCGTCACCGCCACATACAACGTCTTCCTCAACCCCGCCCTCCCCCACGGCCGCCGCCTGCTCGTCCTCCAGCATCCCAACCGCACCGACGATGCCCCGCGCCCGCCGCCGACCGAGCTGCGCCTTAAGGCCGGCTCCGGCATGGTCGAGGTCGACATGCCCATGGACCACAGCAGCGCCTACGACCGCGAGAAGGGCCTGAAATGGGGCCGCACCTTGCAGGCGTCCATGGCCGCCAAGAATGGTGGCAGCCACGGCTTGGCCGGTGGCTTTGGCTTCGGCGCCGTCCAGCAGAGGGGTGCGTCCAAGAAGGCTTTGGACCTGGAGGCGGAGGAGAGCCTGGACTGGAACGAGGCAATGAGGCAGAACAAGGTCTTGACGACGCAGACGTTTGGTGGCCAATATCCCGAGGCCGACGAAGTGCAGCACATGGTTGGCGTCTTCCAAGGGTGTAAGTGCTTAATCTGCAAGAGCCATGAATCTGCAACTCGGTATTTGATTTAGCCAGCTCGTGCTAACTTTCCAACCCTCGGCTCCAGCGGACCTTCACCTCACACCCGTCTCATCCCTCATCCACCTGCGCCCTCAACTACACCATATCGACGCCGCGACCCAGCTCGAACGTCAGGCGGCCGCTGCTGCCTCGAAAGAAGCTGCCCCTACCGCCACCGGCGCCAGCGCTCGCGCCATCCATATGACCATCAAGACGACCGCCGACGGCGACGGCGTCACCACCGAGACCATGGCCGACCGCTTGCGCTTCGTCCAGTCCGAGCCATGGCGCAGGATGCGCTACACCGACGAGAACGAGGAAGCTGCCTGGGATGTATACAACGACAGTCTGTTCCTGAAAGCTCCTGCACCAGAGGGCGAGGCCGCTGCGGCTCCGGAGGCGGACGCGGCCGCTCTGCCGCTGGATGAGTCGGTGCCGCAGTTCGCCACGAAATGGGGCGACAAGGAACTGCTAGAAGCCGTCAGTGGCATTCAGAAGCTTGAACCGGAGCCTACGCCTACCCCTGCGCCTGTCAAGAAGGAAGATGTTAAAGGCAAGCAACCGGAGCCCACCCCGGCTCCCTTGGTCGATGAAGCCCGGCAGCCTCGACTCCGACCAAGAGGCGGCGCAGCTGGTCCAGCCGCTCGACGTGGTGGCAAAGGCAAAGCCCCTACCTCGTAATTTGGTTTCAGTCTCAATTGGATGTTTGAGCGGTCCTCAATAGCTGATAACCAGCTTGTACATACTATGACTAGACTTAGGTGCATTGGCTCGGCGCATGGATTGGATGCTTTCCTTAATCATGACAACTTGAAGAATTACTTAAACTTTAAATATTGCATGTTTGAAAAATTCACACTACCTGGAAGATCCCCAGTTCTCAGGTATACTGCTGTCATCAGCGCTTCGCCTGTCCCAGCGCCTGATGCATCGTGGCTTAGACATAGCGTCGCCTCCTGCATATAATACACCCGGCATCATCAGATGCCTATCCCCCGCCTTGCTTAATTCCAGACCCAGAAGTATAGTCTCTATTTTCCCATCCTAGTGTCACGGTTTTGTCCAACTCCCTCCAAAGTGCACCAAACCAAATAACCCTAGGCTCCCACATAGTAGTTGAGATTAAAGAGGCTTTTACTGCAGTAGCTCCACGTCCAAGCCAATAGAACGCATGAAGAGATTGACGCTGCCAAGACGCTCGGCCGCCATCGCAGGCGGTAGAGTCTTGGATAATGTAACCGTATCCAGGACGCGGTCCTTGACGGCAAGGACCAGTCTCGTTTGTTGGTCGTGAGTAGCACTGACACCCATTGCGGCAAGAAGCTGCCAAACATACACATCTTCGCCGGTGTTGACACTTCCCGGGAAGATGTACGGCAGCGAAGGCTCAAGCCTGTTGAAAAAGGTCTCGAATGTGAGATCCCTAATTGGAAGTTAGTATTACCTAAAGTTACTAGGAAATAGCTTGCAGAACGTACCATTTCTCCCACTGCTCGGTGTTGCCGGCTCCTGTCTGCTTCAGCAGAACAGCACGGCTGAGAATGAGCGTGAGCATTGAAACGCCGATTCTCGTCTTAGCAATGAGATCTACATTCAGCTTCGTGGCTATCAAGTTGAGAACTCCATCGACAATGTCAAGACCAGTGTCGTTGAAGTACTGCATCAAGGATGGCATGACGGTCGAAATGAATAATTCGATGTTCTCTCGCATGCTCGAGTTCAAGAGTGTCTCACCGTTCGCAACGGCGGCACCTTGAACAACATCCAGCTGGTCAAGATGGTAAATGATCATAGTCAAGATGGTTGTTCGCTGTTCGAAACTGAGATGGGGGAAGATGCGAGGAATGGCTTTCTTGCCCTTCGCACAGGACAGGAAGGCAATAAACGGGTGGGGGACGGTGGCCCCGATAGGCTCATGGACCTTCAATTCGGCCCATAACTTCGCATTGAGGGCGTCGAGGGTTATCGCCCATTCTTGATGCCGTGCCTGAAGCTCGTCGTCGGCTGCAGCAGTCAAGGGAGGTGGAATAACTCTGACATGGTCTTCCATTTTCATCAAGGTATTATAGACCTTTTCAACGTTGCGGAGGATGGTCCTACGATCCAAACCACTAGCGGTCGTGGGTGACTTCTTGCCACTGTTAGGTCGCTGGCTTTCGCTTTCGGTTCGTTTGATGTTGAGCAAAGGCTTTGGGGTCTTGGCATTGCTGAAAGAGATCTTGCCCAGACTGCCGGCGATGACGAGTTGCGGGTTCTTTGGCTTGTTCTTGGCTGCTTCAACAGCTCTTTGAACTTGCTGCTCCATTCGCTGAATGTGGTTCTCTGCCGGACGGCCATGCCGCCTCATGCCGCCATGACGGCTTCCAGTTTGGTAGAGGTAGGTCTGAGCAAAATTACTAAGAGGCTGGCTTGGATTCTGGCGCTGTCCAGCACGGATGTGACTGTAGACTTGGTAGTAAAAGTCCTCGGCGAGGGATACTTCCGAGCCTTGGTCAGCGGCCTGTCCAGTAGTGGTGACCAGTTGCTGAAGCTGGATTCGAGTGATGAAATTCTTATCCTGGGGGGTCATGAGGCCATTGTCTTTGGACAAAAGCCAGATCTTATGGTTTCGCTTAGCTCTCTTGGTCTCCTGGTCCAGGAAGGCAGCCTTTTCCTCTTCCGACATCTTGGCCAGCTGAGGGTGAGCCTGGGCCTGGGCTTGTGCTTGTGCCTGTGCATGAGCCGGGCCCTGGTGTGCTCGTGGAACCGATCCTTGAGAACGGTTCGACTGGTGACTGGAAGGACCAACTCGAGCAGCATCTCCAGATAAACGATGGGGATTCTGCAGAATCTGTATAGACTGAACAGGGGGGGTTCCTTGTTGTTGATGGAGGTGCTGCTGTTGAAGTTGTTGAAGTGAGACAGCAGGCGAGTGTTGAGTTGGAGGACTCGGCTTCGCCTGATGGCTCTGGGGTCGCTGCAGAATTGTAACTGGGTGACCATGCTCAAGATGAGCCTGTGCACCTGGTTGGGTACCAGTAAACCCGGGGGGTGCTTGAGTGTACGCTGTCGCTTCAGGCAAGGAAGAAGGAATAGGCGATGGTATCTTCGGCTGAGCACGCATGGCAGCCTCTACCTCCTCTAGACTCATGATCTTCCGACTGCTGCTGGGGACAGCTTGTTGAGTAGGCGGATGAGCGACAGGAGCGGCTTGTGCAGTCGTCTTGGCAGGACCAATGCCCCAGATGCTTTGATCGACATGGAGGTCGGGCAGTGTTTCCAACTCCTTATACTTCTCGTAGCCAGTTCGAACCGGCCGTTGAGCTTGTTGGACAGGGTAGTACCCAGCGTTCGGGTCGGTGTAGCCATAAGACTGCGAAGAGCCGTAGGCCTGTGGCTGAGGCTGTGCCTGGGGAACAGCCGCCCTGGTAGCTGGCTTTTGAAGCTGGTAGCGGAGGTGCTCCTCTTCAATAGCATTGGCTACCTGCGCAGTGCGGCCAAAGAAATCGAAATCCTTGCCAACTTTGCCCGCGCCTGACGCGGTGGTGTCGCCAAAGGTATCGTCGTTGAAAGCATCATCGGTTTCGTCAAGCTGGTCGCCGAGACCATCGTACGTATCTTCGAAATCAAGGGCGTCGTCAATTTCGCCATTCCGTCCCGACAGTCCAGCAAATGGATCATGGGCTTGCGAGAAGCCTGGCGCAGCAGAATTGTGCCGGCCAGAAGTGTCGAAACCGAAGAACGACATGATGGAGTAATTGTAATTTGGGGACAATAATCAAAATCTGTTATACTGCCAAGCATGTCAGAACCTGGATGGCTAAAGTGCGAGAACCAAGATGCTGGCGGGGGTCCTGAGAAGATTGGCATAATAGCGCAAGGGATTTGGTCTGCTCGAGTAAAACCAAAGGCAGGATATCCGCTAAGATTCCATGAGCCTGCAAGGCCACCTGTTGGCTGACCAGCTGTATCCGAGGCGCAGAACCCTCATGTAGGGTTGTTGCGACCAAGAGATATGCCCAATGCATGTGTAATGGGACTCTTGCATGAGGCACAAGTTGAGCGGCCCAACGGTCAGGACGGACGCAAGCTTGCCATATGGCGCACAAAATTCCAAAGCAATGAAAACTCACCACTAGAAGTATGCCGATTTCGCTAGGATGCCTGGTGCGCAATAATCTATCATGTTGGCTCGAAAGCTGTCGAAGATCTGCTTGGGCGGCGGGGAGCGACCAAAAGGACGAACCAACAGGCGCAAAATTTCGCAAGCGTCACCCAAACAGCTCAAGAGCTCAGGCGAATCTGGAAGGGAAGCTGTGAACTGGACAGGGGCGCCGCAGTATTGAGGGCTCCCGGCGAAGCTATGTCTCGCTTCCGGTGGTGATGTGATGGAGGGAGGAATTGACGTCCACGGTGAAAAGCTTCCCCACGTCCGGCAGCGTCACGCCGGGAGAGGTGGCCATTGCCCCCCTGCCGGTCACGTGTCAACAACCCGATTTCTTGGTCCGTACTAGGTAGGTAGTCACTCAGCATCATCAAGTCTGATGAGCCTAAACGCCTTCGATCCGAGTATATACTGGAATTGGTGGGCTACGTAATTCAAGCATAATTTTCATACGAATGCTATTCATGCTTCGGTTCAATTATGATAGCTCAAGATGCAAATAGTTCTAAGATTGTGTGACCATTGCGAGTATCTTCAGCAATTACGCAGCGTACGCAAAACGTGGGGCACAATTCATGGGTCGAGTCATGTAAACTTGTGTGTACGGGGACTGTAGACAAGTTGAACCTGCCGTTTTTGAGTGACACAATCAACAATCTCATAAAGTCTTACACTTTCCAACCAGGCAGCATAATGAAGACTTTTTGCTACCGACACCGCATGCCTTGGATGGCTTAGAGGAAGACTCACTTCGTTGCAGGGTAGGTGATCTGTGGAGTAGGCTTGAACGCTCTCAAGCGACAGCAAGAACTAACCAATTCGGCGCAGCATAAAGTAATTGCATGTCCAGGTCAACCGATAACGGAGAAGGATGCCACGACTACATAACAGGCATCAAAAGGCACTTCATTTTGGGAGATCACAATGACCATTACCTCGTGACTGAGTGTAAGTGGACCACGCCAGGTGCTAGGGTAAGTAGCAGGGAAACGAAATCACAAGAGACGAAAAGAATCCATAGCCCTATTTCTCTGGAGTCATATTTTACTTCTGTTGCTATCATCTGATGTTAGATATTTCCCGATTGCCCTTTGAAGGACCTCGCCCGCTCCTCGGAGCCTTGAGTATGTCTCAGAGCCCCGGCATCTTGACCAAAAGCTCATCCTGTGCAACTGGCTTCAATTCTTGCTAACGGTAGAAGACGCAACCTTGACAGCAGGGACCTCATCATCGAGAGGCAGAATATGTGGGAGCGGCCCCACCGGCGTGATGGAAAGAGGGTTGATCTGGGTGTGGCTACGGGTATAATGCCACTTGATGTGCTCAAACTGCGTCGTATCCTTGAATGCAGGGTGCTGCCAATACAAATTGCGCATCCAAAGGTGCAGTCGCGGGTAGCCCGAACGAATATCCCGGATATTGCACTTGAAGTGCTGAACGTAGACAGGGTCAAATCGGACTAGAGTAACGTACCTAAACATGAGGCAATCAGATGAATCCTCGAAGAGGAAAATGCACGATGGCAGTAGAGGAGAAAACTTACAGCCGGATGTCGACTTCCGTCAAGTGCTTACCCAGGTAGTAAGGGCCATCGTGACCGGACAGATGATTCTCGGCCTTGTCGAGAGCCTCGAACAGGGCCTTTACGTTCTTCTCGTAGGCCTCAGCTGTCGTAGCAAAGCCAGACTTGTAAACGCCATTGTTGATGAGATCATACATCCACTCGTGAGCTTCATTGATGGTAGGCTGCAAATCCGCCGGGTACAGATCCACTGAGCGGTATTCTTCTGCAATCAAGTCGTTGAACTAGGCGGTCAGTCAGCCTTTGCTGTCTTGGTCGAAGATAGCTTGCGGCTTACCTCAGTGTTGAGCATGCGGATGATCTCACTGCTCTCGTTGCTGACGATGCGCTTGGCCTTCTTATCATAGAGCACGGGGACGGTGAAACGACCCTCAAAGTCCTTTTCGGACTCGTAATATACGTTATGCAGGTGAGTAAAATCACCGTGGCCCTCGATGGGGTCCGGGATCACGTTCTCGCCAGGTTCCTTCTCATCCTTGGTGACGAAACGCCAGCCACCTTGGCCAAGATGCCAGTGCACGACAGAGAAAGTAATGAAGTCCTCCAGGCCCTTGAGCTTCCTGGTGATGAGGGTTCGGTGCGCCTAGCAATGTGAGCAACCCAGGAATGGCCAGCAAAGCGTTTGGCGGTTGTGGAGACTTACCCAAGGGCATGCATAACTAACGTAGATGTGGTAACGACCTTTTTCGGGAGGGAATTCGGCGCCGCTCTCACGGGAGATCCAGTTCCGGAACGAACTGACCTGGCGTTTGAACTCACCCGATTTGTCGCCAGGCTGGACCCAATCGGTAATCTTGTTTGCCGCCGACTAGGTGATGTGGCATATGTGTTAGCCCTTGGTTCACAAAGTTGAGTTGCATACAGTTCTTGGCTTACCATTTTGGGCTGGTGACTAAATGCTCTTGTGACGGTGAAGAAGGGACCTGTTGGCAGGTGGTATGCTGGAGCCTGAATGACTGAAGAGATTGAAGCAGATGCTCTTGATGGAAATCCGAAGTTGGACGATTGCGGGCGCTTGTTGAACAGGGATATCACAGATTTGAAAGCTGGTCGTGATATCGTCATTGATAATTGTTTTATACTTTAGCCCAGGATGAGGGGAAAGATGGCGATGCGACACGACATATATAACGATCGTGGAGGGGAAACGTCAATTGGGGGCTGCTCTATAACGTTAAGCCTCCACACTAGAGAACATTTCCTTCACTGGCTGTATTGGTAACGGCGAGCCTTCCATTACTGTTCTACTACGTAAGGCAAGTGCGGCGAAATGCTCAGGTAAACTGTTTGTCATTGGTTTCTAATGCTTTTATAAGTTAGTCCAGAGGATACGTCCCGCCCCGGAAATGCGGGACCTCGGGTGGGATGTGAATCATACATGTCAGGCCTACCCCTCTGAAGTGTGGGATACCCTAGAGCCAGCATTGGCTGGAGGCGTTCCAATGGATCACGAGATATCAGCGTGGTCTTGGTCGATACGAAAGGAATAAAGAGGGAGCTGGAAGCGAATTGTTGATAAGACAGCCCTGGTGTGTCTCAGGCTGTCCGAAACTTGTGGGAACATTTTCATTCCAATGCCACGGCACCCAATGCAGATGTCGTGCGAGACAGGGGAAAAGAGATAAGGGAAAGGGAAGAAAAAGAAGGAAAATTAAATTGGGTAAAGAAGATACATGAAAAACTCCTTGAAAAGTTTCTTCTGTCGTGATCGTGAAGCAAAGAGAGCCCCAATGATCGAATCCAGAGTCAATTGACAAGAGGCGCACGGTTAGCTGGTCCCTAGGCCTTGTGGTACCTTGCACCCTGATTTCTGAGATCTTCTAGACCCCGGTATTATTTTTTCCTTCATTTGTTCGGCCCCGGCCAGTAACCATAGGTGGGATAGGTTCTGATCTCATCCCGTAGGACAAAAACATCTATGGACTGAAATTGGTCCCATGCCAGCAGCTGAGGGAGTCGTCGTGGACCCTTGCTCCGGAAGGGATCATGTACCACGATGCAACACTGTAATTATTAGGGGCAAGGAGGTACAGTGCCTATAATAAAGGGTATCCGATCTGCCTGAGACACGGTTCCCGAAAAAAATGTAAAGGGGCCTGTCTTTATTTTCCCTCCTGTTGATCAATTGATATTCATGCCTCGCTCTTTCCCAGTAGTGGTAGAAGCTCCATGCCATGAACGGTAAATCATAATAAATATTAATGTGAATGGGTCGCGCTGTCGTCGTATTGCCATTAATTTTTCATCCTCCCACCTCTCTATCCTTGTTCAGCATTCTTTGCTTGTTCGTGGCCCATTGTCGACCTTCATGGTAGTTGTCTGGCATTATCCCAGCCAAGGACAGAAAACTTGGCAAAACCATTCAACCAAGGCTCAAATACACCTTCACTAGCGAGAGTTGATGGCACTCGATCTTCAATCCACTTTACGCACTGTCAAGGTACGTTGGCCCACTTGACGATGGATCGACCGTATGTCGGATACGAGGTCTTTGCCATGTTATTAACTTGGCCTTTGCAGCTAGATAAAACCCACGTCAGCTTGACCTAAAGCACCTTACCTTACCTAAGGCCAAGGTACTAGAAGAAACTCAGGTACAGCGGCACATCACCCGCGGGCCGTACAATACGGCGGGCCCACGACGACGCGACACGGTGCTGAACAGGGCATTGCGGTGCTGTGATCGCGCTGCACCTTGTACGGCATAGTGACCTTTCGGTGCCTGTATTCCGTGCGAACCTTTTTGTCCCGGACTGGCTGGGCTGCATTGTCTCCTCTTCAATCTGTTCACGCCTTTCTGCCCTGCACACCCCTGCCCCTTCCTTGCCCTCCCCTTTCTCGTATCGTATCTCTCGCCAGGCCTGGCGGAACACTCCAAGAATCCCATCTCTTTGGCCTCCGCCCACTTTGAGACACGCCCCTTTCTGCCCTTCGACACCCTGGCTCACCCCTGAACTTTTTCGGGCTTGGGTCCAGAACGTACATTCGACTGTCCCTCGACAGTCGCCAACGCAGCGTCTCTTCGCAATCTTCTGCTGCTTCCCATCGTCCTTCGTCCTCCCCGACCTCACTTCATCTTGTCGTCGGGATCCCCATCAGAACGCCGGCCATCCGGATTGATCATCTGATAGCCACTTCACCATGGCGGGCGGCAACGCGCGTTACGTGCGCTACATTGTCATTGCGATTTTCGTACGTCTCCCTGCTCCCACTGCCTGCTTTGCTATGCTGGCCTAAACGCTGTCTCTTCTAACAATCTTCAACCTTTGCGCAGACGCTCATTCTCTTCTATTACGTCTCCCACTCCAAGTATGAGGGCGTCCCCATTCCGGGCGAGTCCTTCCGAGAGGGCTGGTCTCAGTCATCCATAAACAAGCAGCCCGCTGGTCCTAATGACGCCGCTCACAAGAAGCCCGTTGCCGTCTCGGGTGACGCGAAGCAGCACCCCATGGCCATGACACCCGCCGACCCTGGCTGGAACGACCTCATTGGCATCAACTCCGGCCCTCGCGTTAATGCTACCTTTGTTACCCTAGCCCGTAACAGCGATGTCTGGGACATTGCGAAGTCGATCCGTCAGGTCGAGGATCGCTTCAACCGACGTTACAACTACGATTGGGTCTTTCTCAACGACAAGCCCTTCGACTCTACCTTCAAGAAGGTTACCTCTTCCCTGGTTTCTGGCAACACGTTCTACGGCGAGATCCCCACTGAGCACTGGTCCTTCCCCGAGTGGATTGACCAGGATAAGGCCAAGAAGGTTCGCGAGGACATGGCTGAACGTAAGATCATCTACGGTGACTCCGTCAGCTACCGACACATGTGCCGCTTCGAGTCTGGCTTCTTCTTCCGTCACCCTCTCATGATGAACTACGAGTACTACTGGCGTGTCGAACCCTCAATCGAGCTCTACTGCGACATCCACTATGATCCCTTCCGCGTCATGGTTGAGCAGGGCAAGAAGTACAGCTTCGTCCTCAGTCTTTACGAGTACAAGGAGACCATCTCGACCCTTTGGGACAGCACCAAGAAGTTCATGAAGAACCACCCTGAGCACATCGCTGCCGACAACTCCATGAAGTTCCTCAGTGATGACGGTGGTGACACCTACAACCTTTGCCACTTTGTGAGTCTCAACCCTTAAATCAATGCGTAAGCTTTATTAACGTACTCGTCTAGTGGTCCAACTTTGAGGTCGGCAGCCTGGATTGGCTCCGAAGCCAAGCTTACATCGACTTCTTCGAGTCCCTCGATCAGGATGGTGGTTTCTTCTATGAACGCTGGGGTGATGCTCCCGTTCACTCCATTGCTGCTGGTCTTCTGCTCAACAAGAGCGAGATCCACTTCTTCAACGACATTGCCTACTGGCACGTGCCCTTCACTCATTGCCCCACTGGCGAGCAGAAGCGCCTCGATCTGAAGTGCACCTGCAATCCCAAGGACAACTTTGACTGGAAGGGTTATTCTTGTAAGTTTTGCCTCCAATCTCTACTACAACGCATCGTCATGAGGCGACAAAACTGACCATAAAATCTGCAGGCACCTCGAGGTACTTCGACATCAATGGAATTGACAAGCCTGAAGGCTTTGAAAACCAGCAAGACTAAACTGCTTAATGCCGCACATTGAAAGAGTCGGCTTGTGATTTTTTTCATCGTACTCAGGTTGTCATCGCTGGCTAGTGAACAGTTTCATTCGTACCCACTTCTGGATTACGAGGGGAGCGGATGAGGGTTGCTGCATGTACGAGGGAATTGGGGAAAATTACACTTAAAGTGCGGGATAGGCGTCTGGGTTAAGAAGATGCTTTGGACAGTTTAATGGTTGTAAATATTTCCATGAATGCGATAAGCTACTTGATGGGTTTCCAAGACACTGTATTCATGTCTTATTCTTCTATGAGCCTCGATCTCGCGCGCAATCGTACAAGTTTTATATGTGAACATGCTAATGGTACAACACACCTCCCGCTAGCCTAGCCGGCCTCCGTCCTGTCTTTATGAGACAAAGTCTTTTCGCTTACTTGCTCTTTGAGTAGAATACTGTTTGTTCGAACAAACCGCCCTGTCTAACCAACTGTCGCAGTCTTAGGTTTCTTCGTGCCGTACTTGCTACGGCTAGTTGCGCGGTTCGCAACACCTCCCTGCAAGGAAAATAATTGTATTAGCCCAGCTGGTCTGTCTCCCCGACGCAGAGTAGCAGGAAAGGAGTTTGAGCAGGCGAGGGAATTCGCCTCCTCCAAAATGTGACTTACCAAATCCAACGCTCCACGCACCAGGTGGTATCGCACACCCGGACAATCCTGTGACCTGCCACCGCGGACGAGCACGACGCTGTGCTGCTGGATGTTGTGGCCCTCGCCGGGAATGTAGGCGGAGATGGTGGCGCCCGAGGACAGCTTGACACGAGCCACCTTTCGCTCGCCAGAGTTGGGCTTCTTGGGGCGGACGACACCGACACGCAGGCACACGCCCTTGAGTGCCGGAGCGTCGACGTTGGACAAAGCGGGCGAGACGGCGTGGCGGGCGCGCTTGCCCTTGCGGCAGCCACGGAGGACCTGATTCAGAGTCGCGGGTCGGGCGGCCGTCGTCGAGAAGGCGCTGCGGAAGAGCGGCGTCTGGAGAGTTTGCGTGATGAGAGAGGAGGGAGCGGACGAGGGCGAGAGGCGGGTGGTGTTGTTTGTGGCGGCGGAGAAGAGTGACCGCCTCGTGGGAGGGGAGAAGAACTGGCGGAGGATAGAGCCGACCATGATGGGCGACTGTTGAGCTCGTAGAGATTCAATGGCCGTTGCCCTATCGAATAGCTCCTTCAATTCGACTCCAGATACCGGCCTTCCTTACTTGCGATGCAGGGTGCCCCATCGAAATCTCACTTTGGAAAATCGTGATCACGTGCGCACAATCGGATAACAACAGCGCCGAGCTTCCGAATCGAGACTCACGCACCATGTTGGCCTTTTCGCACCACAGTCTAACCGGATTGAACACCTGGTTTCACTTCTACCCAGCTTCCTCGTCCTTTGGTTGGAATTCTACGAAACAACGAGAGCCGAGAGTCAAATTCAACAATTCAGTGCGAGAGGCACGGATCGACTGTGTTGAAAGGCAGGAGAGAGCTCTGCACCGGAATCCTGACAGCCGCAATGGCCTCGATGTTCCTGCGGTCGCGAATCGCGACCTCACCTCTCCGTCCGGCCGCTCGCACGGCGCGGTTTGCGCCATCCCGCAGGTATGCGTCCACATCGTCAGGCAGCACCGCATCGTCAATTGGCTCCGCGAAGACCATCCTCTACGGCAGCGCCCTTGCGACCTCGCTCTACGTCACCTACCTCTACACCACAGACACCCGGGCTTTCTTCCACAGATGGGTTGTTCCGCCTATGCTGCGTCTAATTTATCCTGATGCCGAAGACGCCCACCATGCTGGCACCGCCGCGCTGAAGATCCTTTACGATTTCAACTTGCACCCCCGCGAGCGCGACACGAGCCTGCAGACATCGGAGCTTGCCGTCTCGGTGTTTGGGAACGAACTGAGCAACCCAATTGGCATTTCTGCCGGTTTGGATAAGGATGCTGAAATCCCGGATGTTTTGTTTGCCCTGGGTGCGGGCGTTGTCGAGGTCGGTGGTTGCACGCCCTTGCCACAAGAGGGCAACCCGAAGCCTCGTGTCTTCCGTGTTCCTGCATTGGACGGCATGATCAACCGATATGGATTGAACTCTCGTGGTGCCGATAGCATGGCTGTCCGGCTTAGGGACCGTCTTCGCAAATTCGCCCGATCTCTGGGCTTAAGTGAAACGGAGGTCCTTAACGGAGAAGCAGGCGTCCCTCCTGGCAGTCTCATTTCCGGAAGGCTCCTTGCTGTCCAGATTGCCAAGAACAAGGAGACGAATGAGCGAGATGAGAAGGCCGTAGCCATGGACTATGTGTACTGTGTACGACGCCTTGCGCGCTATGCCGACATTCTTGTCGTGAATGTCAGCAGCCCCAACACGCCTGGACTTCGCGATCTCCAGGCGACCGAGCCCCTCACAAGGTTGTTGAGCGCGGTCGTTGACGAAGCCGCAAAGACGGATCGCAAGCAGCGACCCAAAGTCATGGTCAAGGTGTCGCCAGACGAGGACGAGGACACGCAGATGGAGGGCATCGTGGAGGCTGTTCATAGGAGTGGCGTCGACGGCGTCATCGTTGGCAACACTACCAAGCGGCGAACCGGCATTGCGCCCGAGGGCATCAAGCTCAGCAACAAGGAGACCAAGGCCCTAATGGAGCAAGGCGGCTACTCTGGCCCCGGCATGTACGGACGCACGCTGGATCTCGTCACACGGTACCGCAAGATGCTTGACGCATACTCTCTGAATGCCGAGGCGGGGTCAGCAACGACCTCTGAACCCAAGGTCATCTTCGCCACGGGAGGCATCACCAACGGCGAGCAGGCGCTGAAGATGCTGAATGCCGGCGCGAGCGTCGCTATGGTGTATACTGGTATGACGTACGGTGGCCCGGGCACCATTACGAGAATAAAGAGTGAGATGAAGGAGAGCCGGGCGTCGGCGTCTCCGTCTGTAGTGAGGTAACAGAAAAGAGTAAGAAAAAAAAAAGGAAGAAAATACAGTCATAACATACCGGAAACGTGGTAACCCCATACGCCTGCTGATGAACCCGCCATAAAGCTTGATAAAAGAGGGTGCAATGTAAGCGCAATTTGTGGCACAGCAACTGGTTCAACACAAACCGTAGACGGCAGATCTACAGTGCTCGTGTATTAGAAATTGGACAGGGCAAATTTATTAGTTGACACCCCTATGAAGTTACTATATACTAAAACAGGGATAACTTGCATATAATGTAAAATATGTAAATATTCCAAATCTATAGCTATTAGCAGTAAACTTGTATAATTCCTCTGAGGCCTCTATAGGTAAGGAAGGTATGTGTAGACCTCGCCGCGCTGTATCACATGTCGCAGTCCTCAGAACTGACGTCAGCGGGTAAACCCCGGACCACCCCACAGTTGACTCGTGGTTACCCTCGGCTGCTGGCGGGTACCCTTTGCTTTTACCCCGGCTGGCCGGCCGAGCGACCGCCACCGACCGCAGCGAACTCGTGAACCCTCCTCTTGGTTTCCCCAGATTTTCTCCCATTGAAGCTTCGGGGAAAAAGGGCTGATTTTTCCCCCCATTTCTCTCTCTCTCTCCTTTGTAAACGATATTTTCCCTTCGCAGCGTGCGAAATCTTGGAGCAATTGGAGTAAATCCGCCGGTCCTACAACACACCAACCATGTCCTCTTCTACTTTCACACGGCTTCTGCGGCCAGCCATGCGTGGGAGCCGGGGCCTCTCGAGGAGGTTACCGGGTGCTTCCATCGCGAGGCCCGCGACACAGATGAACCTGTAAGTATTGTTCTCGTGGATTTCATTTCTGCCGCATATCCCTTCCGCTTCGCTGACGACCGACATGCTCAGGCTCCGTCCCCTCTCCACCACTCCCTCCCGCCGCTCCCCTGACATCTCAGAGATCCCTCCCACCCCCATCAGCCACCTCTCCGAGATCGAGGCGGCCATGGCCGAGACGGTGCAGAAGTTCGCCAACGAGGTCGTGCTGCCCAAGGTCCGCGAGATGGACGAGGCTGAGGCCATGGACCCGGCCATCGTCGAGCAGCTCTTCGAGCAGGGCCTCATGGGCGTCGAGATCCCCGAGGAGTACGGAGGCGCCGGCATGAATTTCACTGCTGCCATCATTGGTATCGAGGAGCTGGCCCGAATTGACCCCAGCGTCAGCGTGCTCGTTGACGTTCACAACACCCTCTGCAACACCGCCCTCATCAAGTGGGGATCCGAGGCCCTGAAGCAGAAATGGCTGCCCCGTCTCGCCACCAACACCGTGGCCTCGTTCTGCCTGTCCGAGCCCGTCTCCGGCTCCGACGCCTTTGCCCTGGCTACGCGGGCCACCGAGACGAGCGACGGCTTCGTCATCAACGGTAGCAAGATGTGGATCACCAACTCCATGGAGGCCGGCTTCTTCATCGTCTTCGCCAACCTCGACCCCAGCAAGGGCTACCGCGGCATCAGCGCCTTCATCGTCGAGAAGGACACCCCCGGCTTCTCCATTGCCAAGAAGGAGAAGAAGCTCGGCATCCGCGCCAGCAGCACCTGCGTTCTCAACTTTGACGACGTCAAGATCCCGAAGGAGAACCTTCTTGGCGAGCGTGGCCACGGCTACAAGTACGCCATTGGCATCCTCAACGAGGGCCGTATCGGCATCGCCGCCCAGATGACCGGTCTCGCGCTCGGCGCTTTCGAGAACGCCGCCCGCTACGTCTGGAACGACCGCAAGCAGTTCGGCTCCCTCGTCGGCGAGTTCCAGGGCATGCAGCACCAAATCGCCCAGTCGTACGTCGAGATCCAGGCCGCCCGCGCCCTTGTCTACAATGCTGCTCGCAAGAAGGAAGCTGGCGAGGAATTTGTGAAGGACGCCGCCATGGCCAAGCTGTACGCCTCACAGGTGGCCGGTCGCGTTAGTGGTTTGGCAGTCGAATGGATGGGTGGTATGGGCTTCGTGCGCGAGGGCCTTGCCGAGAAGTTCTTCCGTGACAGCAAGATCGGAGCCATCTACGAAGGCACCAGCAACATTCAGTAAGTCATGAAGCCTTATCAGACATTTCCAGATCCTTTTTGGGCCCCTTTTGTTAACATCCCCTCCTAGGTTGAACACGATTGCCAAGCTGCTGCAAAAGGAGTACACTGCTTAGACTGGGTTTATTATTAGAGTGATGGATTCGGGAGTCGCAAATTTTCAGATATCCAAGTAGCATATTGGCCGAATAAAATAAAAAGGTGTATATCCATGCTATCATGTTGCTTGCACAGGACGGTGATTGTCCAGAAACACCAGTGGGCTAACTTGTTCTTGTTGTTTTGAATGCCTTACTTGGTATTCTAGAACCGTAGTGTGGCCCCTTCTGAACCACTAAATGGTTTGCTAGGCAAGCATGTTTCCAAGATCTTTGGAATATTTCATCTCTATTCATATGAATGCTCTTCTTCCACGCTGGTAACATTCCGCTGTTGGCTTCTGGGCCTATGCCATTAAGACGCCTCGTATATCTTTTGTTCAAGGTTATCACGTCACCCTCCCCGTCTCCAACCCACAAACGCCACCACTTAACTGGCCTCGAATACCAGTCTTGCTTTGACTTTTCCCGTTTCGAAGTCGCATCCACTGCTCTTTCCACAGACTGAGGCATGGTACCTCCAGACCTGGGCAGCATAGCCAAGTAATTCCCTCGTCTAGAGGCCAGAAGAAGAACACTCTAATTAGACAGTGTCGCCTCTTGTCTGGGGACGCTCTGACATGTTCTCAAAGCTCTACTCAAAATCGGCGGTGTACGAGAAACCCCTGAACTCTTCTTGCATAGCTTGTGAAAGCACTTTCGAAACGATTAGTATTGACTTTGCAGGGAATAATCGAAATAGTAAAACACATACCTGATTGAACTGGAGTAAGGACTGGAGTAACACTAGTGAACTCGGAATCGAAGTTGCTGGTATCCGTAGCATTCTTAATTGTGGGCATGAAGGGCGGTGCAACACGCTTGTGGTAAATGTCATCCCAGTTAATGTTGCGGAAGAATGGTTGACTCATCACCTCCTGTGCATCTGTTGGCCCGCTGCCAAGTCGTTGATCCGGCTCGCGTGTAAGAAGCTTCTGCAAGATGGATACTGAGTCCCTAGGCATGTGGATTGGGTAGAGTGGTTCGTCAGCAAGAATGGCATCGTAGATTTCATCCTCGTCCTCGCCTCGGAAGGGCGACTGCTGCAACAGCATTTGGTAAATCAAGACGCCAAACGCCCACCAATCTACAGCGCGTCCGTATTTCTTGTCCAACAGAATCTGTGATTTGACGTTAATAACGGGCTTACGAGTATTTTGGACGATAATGCACATACCTCAGGTGCCATGAACTCTGGCGTACCGCAAAAAGTACTAGTCGTCGAGCCATACCACATATCTTCCTTGCAAAGACCGTAGTCAGCGATCTTGATATGACCATCCAGAGTTAACAAGATGTTGTCGAGCTTGAGATCGCGGTAAATGACACCATTCTCATGGAAGTACTTGAGAGCCAAGCAGACCTCAGCAGCATAAAACCTATGACACGATCAGCATCACCCCGGGTTAAATCTCAAATGACAGCTTACTGTGCGCGTTTGGTTCCGAACTGTCCCCGCTGGATATGCAGCATCAAATCACCACCACTAATATACTCCATAACAAAATAGACGCGTGTTTCTGTTTGGAAGCAAGCGTGTAGGTTTGTTAAGAAGGGATGGCGTTCACGGTTGGCAATGAGAAAGACCCGTTTCTCTGATCGAATGCTTTCCACTTCGTCGTTCTCAATAATGAACTCCTTCTTAAGAACCTTGATGGCGTAGAGACGCCTCGATCGCTTTGTTTCAGCCAACATAACCTTTCCGAAGTTACCCTTACCAAGCACAGCTAAGAAATTAAAGTGGTCCAATCCAATGCGCTGACCTGTTCCAGGATCTGTGGCAAGAGGCAGTGCCTTCTTAGAGCCGGAGACTGGACTTGAAGCCACCGCTTGTTGCTGTTGAGACATGGCGACAGGGCTCATAGGCTCCTGAGCCTGGGGCTTCTGCACTTGAGGAGTGGACTGGTATAGGGGTTGTTGCTGCTGCTGCTGCTGTGGCGGTTGCTGCTGTTGGGGGTGTTGCATCAAGGGCTGCTGCTGTTGCACAGGGCGGGTCTGTACTGGGGACTGGCCACCGTAGCTCTGGGAAACGTTGGCGTAGTCTGCAGGATTATATTTGCGTTGCTGAGGGGCCGCACCGTATTGACCAGACTGTGCATAGGGGTCGTCTGGCTGTGGTTGGTCGTAACCGCTGTACCTACTGTAATCATTTGTTCGCTGGCCTTGACCAGACATGGCTGCAGATGCGGCGGCGGCAGCGGCGGCATTCGAGGTTGACGAAGTCCGGTCAGGCTGAGGGGGTCGTTGGGCTGTCGTTTGGTTCGCAAACATCATCTTGGCGGCCTCGGTGGCCTCGCTGGATGCAGAAGTGGGCGTGAAAGGAGCGAGAGTTGAGCCGGAAAGGGAGGGCGAGGGCGAGTGAGCACTTGTAGGACTCATCTTCGTAGGACCAGTGCGTAAGGTCCTGTCGGTCAAAGACGTGGCCTTTGCCTGCCTCTGTTTCTGGGTCCTGATGCCGTCAAGAATCTGGTTCGCGACAGCCATGGACATGCCGCAGAAGTCGGGTACAAGATGGAGACATTGAGCGTGACAGGTCAAGTTGCATTCTGCAACGTATTAGCGGAGAAAGAGAGTATATGCATGGGTATCAAATCTTACCTGAGCATTTTCGGCAGTTCTTCTTGCCAAAGGGCAACATGTAGCCACAATGGCAACACCAGTTGGCCGTCATGTTGGAGAATGGCTGGAAGCGATGAGGGATGCGATGGTTGATCTTCTCCTCATCAGGGTCCGTCTCAGCATTGCTTTTACTAATGCACTTCGTAACCACACTCGTATAGCATTTTGTGTGGCAAGTGTATTTGCAGTCCTCACATTGCATGCCGGCAGAGTATTTGAGGAAATCGCCACACAGCGCACAGCGCATAATGTTGTAGAACTGATGTTGAACGAACTTGTGGCCGTACATCTCGTGGACCTCCTCTTTGCGCTGTCGAACAGCGCCTTTGCGGCCCAAGCCGAGGTCGACCTGTCTGCTGTCTTTGTTCTCTTTGCTGAAACTCAATTGAAGTTGAATGCGACCCGCAGGTTCAAGGTTGAACCATCCGTCCAGAGGCCCGGTATGTACCTGAGGCTGTGGGCCAGGCGTACCGTAAGCAGCATTTGGCGCTTGCCCAGGCGATATAGGCGACGCTGGGTTCATGGTAGGACTCATAGGGAATTGCGGAGGTGGTGCAGCGCCAGGGTTGCCCATTCTGTCCGCAGACACCCAACCGGAGCTGTTCATCTCAGCTTCTATCCTCTTGCGGCGCATCTCTTCGACGACATCAGAAATCCTGACCCAGAGCATAGCGATCGGCATAGGATGCTCGCCAGGCTTGTCATAGATAGTGAGTTCGATCTCGTTGGCCTTGTCTACGTCAATAATGTGGTACTCGGCTTCCCAGCGGTCATTGCGAGAGGCACGAGTCTTTGCGACGACGGTGTCCTCGACCTTAACGGCGACAAAGGTCTCGGGACCTCTCGCGAACCTGCCCGTAGCAGCATGGTCAACATCCTGGATTGCTATTATACGGATGGAAAGTTGGCCGCTCAGCGGCTTGCGGAGATTAGGCATATTGATAGAATCGTCTGGTGAACTGTCAGCGGCCGCATCTAGCACGGAGCAGAAGCGGGGCAAGTACCATCTTGAGGATCAGCGGTGTCCAGGTCGATATGCAGTTCCTCGTATCTCTTCAATGCCTGCTTCAAGAGCACGATTTTCTGCTTACTCTCAACCCTACGAGCGGCGGCATCAGCCTTGCTCTTCCTGTCGCCCTCCATGCCGTAGAGCTGCACCATCTTTTCGACACCTTTAAGGTACTGCTCCTCGACGTTGAGCTTGAACTGGATCTGTGAGAGCATGAGCTGGATCCGGGGACCCAAATGCGGCGTATCATATTTGATCAAATCTACAACACGCAAGTTATGAATGGTTAGCTCCGGTGTTTACAGCAGCCATGGGGCGCGCCAATACAGGTTGGCAAGAAAGACTGGAGAGGACGAACCAAGCTTGGTGAAGTTGGGTCTTGACTTAGGAATGCCACTTCCCGGGCCTTGGTCAGCGTGAGGCCGGGGCGGCATGAGATCGCCCACCGTGCCGAACTGCAACGAGCCAGGATCCCCACGACTGCCCGAGGCGTCCTTAGGCGGAGGAGCGGGCGGGGATCCAACATCGTCGGGGTCATTATAGGCGCCCGAGCCTGAACCGGAACCGGTATTAAGTGTGAGATTGTCGACGCCTTGGTTGACCCTCCGCATCTGGATGTCGCGCAGCTTCTCCTCGAAAAATTGCAGGTTTCGACGGCCGTCGCGCATCTGGGAGTCGAGGCGGGACCGGACCGCCTCGTTTGTCGTCGAGGCCCGCATAGCATTTGCGGCGTTCATCAGAGCCTTCTCCCGCTCGATCTTCTTGTAGATGTTCTGGATCGCTTCTTCCTCGTTCATCGTGAAGGGTGTTTGCGCGTTGCGTACGCGCAGGACGAGGATGAGGGTCGAATGCAGCTGCTAAGAAGTACTGGAAGGTAAATGCAAAGAGGGCGTGTCGGGGCGGAGGGGAGTGAAAAGAGATATAGGACCCCGGAAATGTGTGCCACGGGCTGGAGGAGCGAGCGAGAGAACCCCTAGAATGCCGGTGCTACTGGGAAATGTAGTTGTGGAGAGGTGGAGATAGAGGAAGGATGGTGTTTATGAGTGGTCGAGAAGATGTCGTCAGTGATGAATTGGGGGAGGGGGGGGGTTGTAATTGCTGCGGCGGGGTTTTTTGCGTGGTACATGTACCGGGCCAGCTTCCCATCCCTCCTGTCCTAAATGATGCTGTTTACCTTATAGTACGTAGTGGGCAAAAGGTACCTGCCATCTCTTAGGCACCAGTGCAAAGTACCTTGCGCTACCACCGAGGCAGCGCGACCAACCCGCCTAGTGCAGCGGTAGCGGAAGTATCCCAGGAAGGACTGTGACCTACCGCGCCCAAAGGGTGCTGTAGCTCTCCCGCAATCTAGGACTTTACAGCGAGTCCAGAGCGCACATCAACAAGTGTGGGGCGAGCTGTCTAGGACCAACAGCTCAACTGAACCATGGCTCCTTGAGCTTCCCACTCTTTTTAAGGTACTTGTTAGTTGAAGCTTTCGGACCGCGAGCCTCAACAAGGCAACTCATTTTCACTTTTACAAGATCATACAAAAGTACAATGGGCTACATCACCAACTCTCATTGACAACTGCACGGGATCTGCCGACTGTGAACCAGAGCCGCGGGGGATGTTTCTGGGGAGGTGGACCAAAGACACTGCAAACATCCAAATGAATTCCCACATTCCAGGCAAGATTATCCACAAGTGACCGGCACCTCGCGCCTCGGCTCTGCATTTCGCCCACAAACCCGTGCCGCGATTTGTGCCTACAGCTCGTCGGAAAAGCCTGAGGCCCCATCCCATCCGCTCACGTAGGGCTGCCAATACCAGCGCACAGATCGGACAAATATCCAGGCCGGCCATTTGCAAGTGAGCGGTAGGGCTGCAGGATTACGGGTGCATCTGAAATGAGAGGAGCCTCATCTGGCCTCGCTAGTACCGTTTCAACGATTCATGCATGGCCACTGAAGCGGGTGATGTCTTTTGTAAACGGCCACTGAGGAGCATCGGCTTATAGTCACGTACGCTACGCCTCGTCTTGTTTGGATTGAAGATGATCTTCAATTGCCCAATCGCATGCTGGGATCGGAATTTGAGTTAAACATCCCATCTATTTTTACAGTGATTTTACAGAATGTCCAAAGCCTTGTTAATACAGTATGCCGCTTCGCGTAACTCAAATGCAACGCTCACGATGAGTTTCGTAAGACAAAAATGGCAATGCTACCAGCCACCGCTGCACCCGCGATGGCACCCTCCAGAGCCAGCAGAGAAGCATCTCTCATACGAAGATGCACAACCCTCTCGCTATAGAGATCAATAGCCGCTGACTTCCATTTTGCCGGATCCTGAAGAATCTCGCTCCATGACTCGACCTCGGCTACTTCATCCACTGTTGCTTCGGACGGGCTGACTGGTGAAGCTCCTTCAAGCTCTGTCGTTGGGATGATTGCCTCTGGGAGCGCCTCGGGTAGCGCTTCGGCGACCGACTCGGGAAGGGCCTGCTCTTGCCTCGATGTTTCCAAAGCAACCTTGACCGCGGTCAACTCAGCCCGCACTTCTTCCAACACCTTCTTCTCCTCTGCCACAACCCCCTTCACAAGTCTCTTTCGCTTCCAGGGCTCGGCAACGAATTGCAGCATGAAGAAGAGAAGGAAATTCATGCCCATTAGGCCCCAGGTGCCCCAAGTACTGGCTCTCCGGATTCGATCGCTCCATATCTGTTCTTCGTGATATCGTCTCAGAATGCCAGAGTTGAGCTTCTGGTTTAGCCTTTGCTCATCGGCCTCAGCCTCAGTCAGTGCCTCTTGTGCCGCGGCGACCTCGCCCTCCAGCTCATGATCGGCTCTATAGAGCGTGGTGAAGCGTTCGAGGTCATGGGGGCTCCAGGTGTCCTTGCGGGCCAGGAGGGTGGTGACCTCTCGTTGGGTGTTAGCCCGCTTTGTGTTGGACGTTTTGTAGGCTTGGCGAGAGGCTCGGACACGCGCATGGGCCTCAGCCAACTCAACCTCCAGAGCCGCGTTCTGTGCCTTGATGCTCTCAATGCCTGTGTACCCGGTGATGTCGTTGAGCGTTTGTGATGCGTTGACGAGCTTGGCTTGAACATCGTCCATAATCTGGCCGAACTTCTTGTTCAGGGCGCTTCGACGGCTCTCGGTGGTGGAAGGAAGTTCGTGCTCGGTCGTTTGCTGAGAATCGCTTGGCGAGTCCTTCTGCGGCTTCACCGTGGAGTCGTCGGCAGCGGTCTCTGCATTGCTTGTAGGGTTGGGCGATGATTCAGGGTTCGGCGGTGGCTGGGTCGAGAAGGGGCGCTTCGCCTGACCGAACGCCCTTGCCCTGCATTGTAGGCATGCTGTTGGCTGTTGAATAGTAGCACGGTCAAGTAGGCCGATGCTGGATCGCGGTGCAAGCTTAAGCCATTGGCTGTGTTGAAGTCGGGCGTATCCAAACGCTACCCGAGCAATGGGGCGCGCGAATGGCTGCATGCCGAGTCTGAACCTAAGGGGCGGGGTATTACACCTCAAAGCTGCGCA
Source organism: Paramyrothecium roridum (assembly GCA_003012165.1). Taxonomy (NCBI): domain Eukaryota; kingdom Fungi; phylum Ascomycota; class Sordariomycetes; order Hypocreales; family Stachybotryaceae; genus Paramyrothecium; species Paramyrothecium roridum. The sequence continues at coordinate 113,968 of PXOD01000167.1, forward strand.
GACACGCCCCCCAGAGAGAAAGCTGAGGCTGGTGGGTGAGTCTTGTCAATAAACAGCAATGCGACCCTCGGCAGCCATCTAGCCCGGATGAAGTGAGAAGGTGGTCAAGGCCAGCGCTCGGCATTGGCTGATGTTCCGGGCCGGTGAACCAAAAATTTCCAGCCCCAGGCATCGCGGGCGGCGGCGCCAATGCCGAAAGCCGTTTCTGACGCTACGGTACCTTGGCTTGCGCCGCAGCACCGTAATAGCGGAACTACGTACAGAGTACACCAGGAACCGTCTCCAGGGACCACAGGGACCTCCGAAGTGCGCGAAGCATTGCATTTAGCGGCCCCATCCAATGACGACATGCTGGGTCTTGAAGTCTCTTCCAGCAAGGTACCTGGCCCGACTTGTTGCAGATGGAATGCCCAATTCAAGGTACGCCAGTTGGAGCGTGTCTTTTGCGTTGGGCAGCCCATGCGCTTTTTTTTTTTTCTCTTCGAAAGAAAGAGTTTTGAATGTCTTGGCTGAAGATCTTGTCGAATTCCGGGTCAGTGGGCTCGGCAAGGCAGCCAGGGTCGCTGCAACAATGTTGCTATTCCCGAGTTTTCCATCTCCGCTGATTCGGGTGCAAGCTCAGTCAAGGTACAAATCAGATAGCAATTCTCTTGAGTGCCCCTCCATAACTCAACTACCCCTCCATTCCCTGCCTCGCTCGATTCATGGTAAAGGCGCAACTTTTTGTTTACTGCATGAATCGCATGGGTTGCCACTAAGCATAGATCTAACAACAAGCGTTTAATACCTTGTTGAATCTCTTTCCTCCTGTAACCAATCTTTCTCTGTGACTTGTCTCTATCAACCCAACTCTCAGAACACCACACACTTACCTTCATAACTCACCATGGCTACCTCAACTGAAACTCCCGCTCTCGCGACGAACCCCAAGTACATCTTCTTCACCGACTTCGACGGCACCATCACTACCGCCGACTCTAATGACTTCCTCACCGACACCTATGGCTTCGGCGTGGATCGCCGCCGCCAGCTGAACGTCGATGTCCTCGAGGGCAAGATGCACTTCCGCGACTCGTTCCGCGACATGCTTGACAGCGTCAATCTTCCCTTCGATGAGTGCATCAAGATTCTCAAGGAGAACGTCAAGCTGGATCCTGGCTTCCGCGACTTCTACGCTTGGGCCCGCGAGAACAACATCCCCGTTGTTATCCTCAGCGGCGGCATGGAGCCCATCATTCGCGCTCTCCTCGACACCTACTTTGGTTCCGACTGGGACATCCAGATTGTGAGCAACGACGTGCGCCCCCGCGAGGGCAAGAACATCAATGAGCAGGGAGGTTGGAAAATCGAGTTCCACGACACTAGGTAAGCGCAACACGGCCTCTATCTGATTGGAATGACTGCTCACACCAACGCCCTTCACTAGCATTCACGGCCACGACAAGTCGATTGAGATTCGAAAATACTCTATCTTGCCAGACCGTCCTACCATGTTCTACGCCGGCGACGGTGTGTCAGATCTCTCCGCGGCCAAGGAGACCGACTTGCTGTTCGCCAAGGCTGACAAGGGTAAGATCTTGGACTGCGCTTACTCCGTCACAATTGCTAACAGATTTGCAAGATCTTGTGACCTACTGCGAGAACGAAAAGGTTCCTTTCGTCACTTTCCGCGATTGGACCACCATTACGCAAACCTGCAAGGACATTGCTGCGGGTAAAATCACTGTCCAGGAGGCTGCCAAGGGCCGAATCTGAGACCTGCAAGATGCGGAATAAAAAGTGCTGGCGTTTACGTTTATCTACATCGGAATAGACCGAGGACTTTGCATGATCGGTTTGCACATACACTTATAGAACTGCAGATAGAGCATACATATAGATAGAGCTATATGGGCCAAGTCATCATGATCTAGAAAGAGCACTTGCAATACATTCTGTTTAGAGTCTATATCTTAAGCATGTGGTCTAGTCTTTTTGCCGTAAATCCAATCCATCAAAACTTTTCGTTACTCGGACTTCCTAGACTCGCTGGGAACACCATACCAGCAAATGAGCATGAATACAAAGAGCACAATAACAATCGGATGCAACACCCATGTTCCCACAGCCTGTGCCAGCAGACCTGTGAGGAACGGGCAGACAGCACCGCCCAGACTACCGCATGCGCTGATGGTTCCCATTCCGCTCAGCGCCTCCGACGGGGCCATGCCGCGGAGGAAAACTGCCGCGCAGCAGGGGTAGATGGGTCCGAGCAGCAGGCCGACAATTGATACAGCCACAGCGTTACCAATGATGTTGGGCACCGTCCAAACCAGTACTTGGAAGGCCAAGGCACCGGCCACCAGGCCATACACGAACAACTTCTCGCCGATGCGCTGCGCGGGGGCAACGAGGAAGAAGCGGCCTAGCGTGATTCCCGCCCAGAAACCGGCCGAGACGTAACCGACGGAAGAAGGGTCTCCATCTCGCACGTTGATCAGGAAGGAGATGACCCATCCTGAGATGGACACTTCAGCACCCTGGTACGCGAAGACGAAGATGGAGCCAAGGAGGACTACACGGAGTTTCATTGTCGATGCCATCCCCCAGATACCGCCCGGGTTTGTGCTTTTCTCCCTTTCGCGGATAAGGGGACTCTGTTCCTTCTCGAAATTCCAAAACGACCAGACAGAGAGTGCCAGCGCAAGGGCCGCGATTCCCATTGTGACGAGGTAGTAGCGACTCCAGATAGCATGGGCGACGGTGACGAGCGCCGTGGCCATGAGAGGGCCGGTTGTGCCCCCGATGCCGTAGCTCCCGTGCAGCAAGCCGAGCATGATCGTCCCGTTCTGCAGGCTGCCGCAGAAGGTGTTGCCGTTGGCAACGTTGATCGCGAGCCCGACGCCCACGAAGAAGAAGCTGCACGCCACGACCGCAAAGGGCGCCGTGGCGACGATGGGCACGAACCCGAGGATCAGGAGCACCTGAGCCAGGCCCATGAGCTTGGCGCGGCCGAGCTTAGCTCGAAGGGTATCGAGGAAGACGGCTGCGAAGATGAAGCCGAGGGACTGGCCGACGAAGATGAGAGACACGACGGCATAGCCGATATTATAATGTCTATGGCAAAAGTTAGACAACGAAATTCTTTGAGATAAAATCACAAGACTGGGGTCGGCCTTACTTCTCCATATAAGGGATCAAAGCACCAGCGGCACTGTCATTGAGTGCGCCGCCAAAGTTGGCCAAGCAGACAGCAGCAAGCCGAAAGCGATTCATGTATGGCTCCCAGGCGCTCGGCATCACCTCAATAACATCCGGGGACGATGTCGGGGTGGACGGCCGGCTCATTTCGAGATCCTCGTCATTCTGTTTCCCAGAAACGGCCGGGGCAGGCCCCCCGCTTCTGATACTTCGCTGCAGCTCAATTGAGTCTCCTTCCTGGGGTGCGCCGGGGTACGTCCTTGGGACGGCTCGCTGAGGAGCTGCCAGAGGCGCGAGGCTTTCGTCTGGAGCTGCTTGGTGGGACTGAACCTCGACGAAGTTCCGCAACATTGCGGCGTCCATGGTCACGAAGAGGTGTTGAGAGCGACAATGGATGATGAGAATCAAATAGTGATACACAATCGGCTTTCAAATTTTGAAAAAGAGAAAGACAATCCTACTTCAGGCTCACCTTGATGGTTGCAGTAGGGCAGTAGGGCAGCGGAAGATGATAAATCATTCATTCAGAGTCATATGTTAATTCAACCTCCACTACGGCGTGGAACTACTCGTTTGGGGACAACCAAGCCGGTCCCGGGACTCGTATCTTTGCCGTCGGATGCTGCCAGTACAGCTACGGGAGTGAGTCCGCCACTAGCAAACATCGTGGAGGCGCGGGTGAATGCCGGTGACGAGCTTGTCCCCATGAGCTCGCCAACCAAAAGGCTTTATCGGTGGATATGGAGGCTGGGCAGGCAAAGCCATCAACCCACGTTCCATCCACATGCTTGCAAGCCATGCGTCCTAGCCAATGCTAATTGGTTCCAAGACATGTTGATTGTTTATTAGCGGCGGTCAAACGCCAGAAAAAGTTGTCGGGTAGATAGGCCTGGTGGGTTTGTAATGGAGGGACGGCGAGCCCAATCGGGAAATACGGCGAACTCGATATGGGAATTCCGCTCCAGCAGCCTGGCGGACCAACGGTTAAGCGATTTTCACCGTGTGCATGTCAACAGGGGTCTCACATGCACTAAAGCGAATTCTGCCCCTCCATGCTACCCCACGTCGGGTGTTTGGGAAACCTTTTTGGTGCGCATTTTCATTAAAATTAGACGATCGTAGATAAAGGCAGCCAGTCTGCAAATCCAATGGGTCGTCCGAAGCGCAACGTCCTCGCAGCCGCAGAGGAGTCCCTGACGCCTCCTGCGGCGTTGGAGGCCCATCAGTCGCTTGTGCGCGTCGCCAAGCCCGAAGGCAACAACTTCTGGACCTGCGAGTTCCCCAACGGCAAGACCATTGTGCTGGAACTCGCCCAACGCTTCCGAAATACGATATGGATCAAGCGCGGAGGCTTTGTTCTGGCCGAGCGTTACCAGGAAGTCGTCGAGAATACCAGAGCGGAGGGCGAGATCATCAATGTTGTCCGCGATGAGAAGCTGTGGCGCAAGCAGCCATACTGGTACAGGTTCTCCATGCGTAACACTAGAAACCACTGACTAACTTTCATCCAGGCCAAAAGAGTTCTCCAAGTCCCTCGATTCAAGCGACGACGAAGACGAGTCCAATGTTGGTAAGATGCCACCTAGTGATTCCGAGGACGAATGAACGAGAAGTGGGATATTTCAAGTCAGCTTCTTTTTAGTCCTTCTTTTCCGCCCGGCCCGGCACGCGCTTCTCTGCCATCACGTCTTCTTCCTTCGCCGTGCCGAAATACGTCAGGGCGACTGTGGCAATGAGCACGTCGACAACAACGGCCGAGCTCGCTGGGGTGCTGGGGAACACGTTCCATGCCCATTCCTGTGCAAGCCACAGTGGAAAGATGAGGATTGGATGGGGCGAGGTGCGCCACAGCAGGTACGGCGTGGACCAAGCCAAATACGCGTAGAACTGGTAATGGAGGGATCGGGCAAACAGCAGACCGATGACGTTGGCGGACAAGATTGTCGTCATAACGTATTCGGGCGTGACGTAGTGGGATATGCGCAGCTCTTCGAGCTGTGTGAAAGGAGACTTGAGCTGAAGAAAGGATGGGATCATGGCGAACAGCGACCGACCAGCGGGGCGAAGCCATCTAGTCGTGAGGAACACCAAGAGGATAGTGACATGGAAGCCAAGCAAGGCCACTGAAAATGACCTGCTAAGGAATACCTCCTCCCCCACCATGCGCCAATTGACTGTCCACTCAAACTTGAACTGCCGCGACAGCTCGAATGCCCTGCCGAGGTAGCCCGTCGGGTTCTTGGCCAGAAACGGCACGGCGATCAGCATCTGCAGCTGGGTCATGAGCCACACCAGGCTGAGGCTCCCTTTGAAGCCGCGGCCCAGGAAAAGCACGACGGCAACGGCAGGGAGAACGAGGAGCAGGGACATCTTGATGCCGAGGCCCCAGCTGTAGATCATGCTACCGAAGGTCCAGTACCGTCGCTGGAAGCAGTATATGGCGAGCCATAGGAAGAAGGCGGCGAAGCAATCGTTGAAGCATCGTAGGACGAAAACGCTATGTAAACGCTTGGACAGAATGAGGAGAGGGAAGACGTAAGGCGGGACCTAAACCCCGAGGAGTCTGTCAGTGCATCGCCATCATCAGCGGAGGGGTCCTCGTGAGTGCCCACCTTGGCCTGTTTGTAGCACAGCATCACCACAGCCAGAGTCGCCATGTACAGCACAGCGAACAGCTGCTGCGCCAGGCGAATGTCCTTGCCCTCATCTGTCAAGTAATAGAGACCCGTGTAGGTGTAGACGTGGGCGCCGGGATACACGAGCGGGCCCGTGCCGCCTTCCATCTTCGTGTAGTCGCGCTCGCCCTTGACAAACTGCGAGACCTGCTCCATGTACGCGACCCAGTCGATCTCGGTATCTAATTAGGCGCAGAGCCTCTCGTCAGGAACTCATGTCTTCGTTCGGTGGTCGCAAAGAGCCATGTTTTTTTTTTTTTGGCCTTTTGGCGTGCTTACAAGGGACCTTCCAGATGATGAGCCCGCAGAGGACCGCGTCGGCGAGCCACAAGGCCGGAGCGATGAGCTTCGAGAGTGCATGGCGGCCCGTGGAGACATCAGCGACGAAATTCCATGCCTGCAGGGGGAGAGGCGGCCCGTTTTGCGTCATGTTGGCGTTTGACGAGCTTTCAGAAAAGTGGCCTGAAGCAGGTCACCATCCGGGGAAGCTATATATTGACCAGTACGTAGTCTAGCTTGCGGAGGGTCAGTCTAATTGGGGTATTATTTGGGGAGCTTGGCCAATGCGCCGCTGTTCAGGAGACTTGTGCTAAACCCCCGCAAATTGCATAGCAATCTCATGCAACCCAAACATGTGAAACTCAGCAAACTGATGTATGAAACGAGAAACATGGATATCGTCGATGATACATAGAAATATTCGAAGCCAGCTACTGGTCCCAGCTGAATAATGGCGGCTCACTGGATATGTTCTGGCCTTTTTGCTCACGAATGCTATTCACCAATTGAACGACACCCTCGGCGCACCCATAAGATCCTTGATAACCCCAGCCAGCATGGCCGTAGTTGTGAACAATCCACGTCTCGTCATCTAATCGCTCCTCCTCAATCCTCACACCCCCTTTTCTGTAAGGCCTTAGACCAACCCCGTGCCGAATCACGCTCAAACCCTCTACGCCTTTGCCGTCCGCAAAGGTGGGGTGCGCTTCCACGACCCTCTTCATGATCCGGGCTGCAATATCAGGGTCGGGTACGGGATCCCAATTGCCAATGTCGTAAGTGCCTCCCAATATGGTTCCTCCGCCCGCCGCTCGCTGCATCAGATAGAGAATCTCAGTTGGTCCATCGTCTGTGCCAGAGGATGCATACATTGGAGTAAACTCATTGCGTACGAGGACAATCTGAGCCCGTACAGGGGCCATGGCAGCATCAGCAACCCCTCCCAGTGCGAGTGCCCCTAGACCGGTCGTGTTAATGATGAAATTGGCCTTCTTGCCGCTATGGCTCATGGACTTGGCCTCGCTGATGTGGGTGAGGACACCGCGCTTGAAGACAACGCCGTTTTTGAGGCACTGGCCGACCAGCCAAGGCAGGTAAATGGCCGTATTGATGCAAATGCTAGTGAATTCACAGCCGGAGTCATGGCCTGGAATGACTTCGTCGTCTCTCAGCTCACGATAATTGTCCAGGATATTCTTGAACCAGGGATCTTTATCGAAGAGAGCATCAGGTGAATCTGCGCGGGCCTCGTCCAAGTCCTTGTTTCGTCGATACACATGCGTTTCTACGTAAGCAAGCGCTTTAGTTAAATATCACGGGGGATATCTAAGGCCTTTTTCAAAACTCACTCTGGAAATGAATTCCGGCCTCCGGAACGCCAACGGTCAGACGCTTGAGTTCCGGCCATGTCCGACGCTCCCACCTGCTGTTCTCGGCGGAGGCCATTCTAGTAAAGCAATCCATCAGTATGCGATAGAAGATACTCTGAGAGGATCACACCAAGCTTACGGCATGACGTTCGCGCCGGCCCATGGCGATGCATATTCAATGTCATAGTCGCCGGGCATGTGCTTGGCCACCACGGTAATGACATTTGCCTTGCTCTTGGAGAGCAAGAGCGCCGAGGTGAGACCCGACACACCGGCGCTGCAGGTAAGGATTGTCAGCGCCTTTGAGACCAGGAGGAGTTGCGCTGAACATACCCTACTACGACAATGTGATTCGGCATATTGTCAGTCGGTTGCTGTAAGCCATCAGCTATGCGCTACGTCGACGAGGTCCTTGAGCAAGCGTGCAAGAGTGACGGTGATAATGTCGCAGCAAAGGCGCAAGTCAGAGATCTCTCTTCGGATTTGTACTGGCTCCAACGCGCAATTTCCGTTTGAATAGAATGGCTAACGTACGTTGCTACGCAGTCGGAGGAAGGGTCGATGGGGCCGAAGTGCTATCGGCGTTGGAGGCTTGATAAATGAGGTGATGGGCCGAACCTTTCCTAGCAAGGTTCCCCCACTTCAGCCATGTCGTGGAAACCAAGCCGTTCCGTTGCCGCGCTTATATGCGGGGAGTCGTGCGGAATATCGCCCTGCCAAACATGGTGGCTCTTTCGGCTCGGCCTTGACTGGTGCACACGCACGCGAAATGCGCAAGCATCATGACGCCTAGTTCGATATGCACCTTCACGATGAGTCACTTCGATTGCAGATCACGGGTTGTTTCGAAAGGGTAGCGGGGCTTCCACTAACCCTCCGGCCTTGTCTCTTCGATATGCGCCATCAAGGGCAAAAGCTTCCAATGTGATTGCAGATAAATTACTACATCTTTTTCTAAACTTCATCTTCATATTATCTTACATGATATAGATCATCGGGATGCCGTCTCTAACACAATCGTTACATCAGTACACGATGGATCCGCCATCTACGGGCGGTATTTCGCCAGCAGCTCGGCCAGCTTGGGCGGGTTCGCGCCGACGAGCTCGTCCACCTTCTTTCCATCCTTGAAGATCATAAACGTCGGCATCGCCCGTACTCCAAGCTCCTGGGTGAGCTCCGGCAGCTGGTCGACATCGAATTGGACGAAGTGGATGCCCTTGTTCTGCGCGTCGTTGGAGAGTCTATAGTCGTATCGAAGCGAGCAAGTCAGCCATCGCAATGCGTTCCAAACCTTCCTTCCATAGACGTATATGTGAGGGTCGAATGACGTACTTTGACAGAATCGGCGACATGGCCTTGCACGGTCCGCACCACTCCGCTAGGCAGTCCACGAGAACGGCGGGCTTCTTCAAGGCTTCGGCGAATTCCTCCTTGCTGTACAAGCCGGTACAATTAGCTCTAGGCGGAGATGTCGCCTTGCGACGAAGAGAGACGTCATTGGCGTACCTGTTGATGCTGTGAACTTCCAGCCTAGACGGGCTCGCATGGAATTGACGTGCGAAGCCAACAGTCGGCGCACGGCTGGCTCGGGCAAGAGCGCTTCCAGCTCGAAGGGATCGGGCGGTGAAGACCATCGTGGAAGCTCAGGACAGTCAATGTTCGATATAGGCTGGAAATGGCACGCGGCGACTGTGAAGGTTGCAAAAATGGCTGCTATCAGAGAATCAATCGGGAATCCTAGTCGGAGCTTTCTAATAATGTACGGTAGGTAAGGTAAGTACCAAGACTTAGCTTAGCTTGGCTTAGCTTACAGGTAGCTTCGCCTTCCGGCTTGCCTCACCCGGAGGGGCCCCGCCAAGCGGTTAGCCACAAAACCCAGAGTGCAAAACCACCAATCCACTGATACACCATACATTAGGCGGCAACTTTACACTTATATGATATTTTTAATATAATAAAAGAAAATAGATAGAAAAGTTCAGAAAATAGATTAAAATAAGAAATTTAATTTAAGATTTTTCTTAATATCTTCTAATATTTTCCTATTAATACTGGAGAAGAATTGTATTTTGCAGTCTGGTTTATTTTGCTAACCGCTTGCCCGCTACCTGCGTAATCCGTGTGTGCTGCAAGAGTGCCAGCTAAGGGAGGACATGCAATGGGCCTCGGGAGGATCTGTAGTAAATGATTATTGTTTCGACCAGGGATTCTCAGACACATTCCGACGTGTTCAAGGTTAGAGTAAAATCAGTGTAGAACATATAACCGTGTTCCAACACCTTAGTTACTGGCTTTCCTGGTTCGCAACAGAGCGTTCTTATTATGGATAATTGGTCAAGTCACCATGCCGTGTTATGCGTCAACTAAAAATCAAGGGAGAATGCAGTCAATGGCTCAAAGTAGTAAATTGCAAGGTTACGTAACGACCAAGGCAAGTCTTAGAAAGACGATGCTCTCTTCAACCCCTCAGCAGACTCCAAGTACACCAGATCTATACCACCAGGTAAAACACTGCCCATTGTCAAGCAACACCAGGCCCAACCCATAATTTTAAAGCCTTGCCGTTTCATAGCCATGCCGTTTGCATGTCATCTTCCACGCCGACTCTGTCTCGCAGAAAAAGTAGAAAAGACAATACAAGCTCGATTGCCCCCTAATGTTAACACGCCTTACCGGCCCCTCAAGTTTGCAAACCCTGTCTTGCCGGACAACGGCAGCCAGAATTTGAGATCCTTGGAGGCACGGGCGAGTGAAGTGTCCTCAAGCTCCAAAGCCACAAAGACAACTAATCCGAGCTCAACAACAATCGAATGCAAGATGTGCCAACCTAGGAAGGGTATATAGACAAGACGCCTAATAAAGTAAGTTTGAGGGAAAGAGAGACGAAGAAAGTTCAGTATGTCCCATGATCATAACATTCGTATTATACATAAACGCCACACGGCCATGTCGAAGAACCCGTAAATGCCAGATGATTGAAATGAAATGTGACTCGCACGCCACAGAAAGTATGCGCCTATTTTGATAGATTTTCTTGTGTTTTTCATGTGGTTTTTTTTCTTGTTCCAAGCGGTACCGTTGGTCGTAATTTCCACGGCCGCATAGGAACAAATCGATTTGTGAGAGAAGTCAAGGAAATCGTCAAAATGAATGACTTGAGTGAGTAAAGACATAAGAAAAGTAGAACGAATGTGGGTGACGTATAAGTCGGGTGATTGGTGTAGGCTCTTCCTTTCCCTAGTTGGCTTGTGGTTTAAGTCAATCTCATGAATCAGCTGGCATGGTTTTCCCGTTCTAGGACAAGCTTGAGCGTCGAGCGCTCCGGCTTCGTGTAATCTCAAACAATTTTGCGCTTCCGGCGCTGAAATTGCGGGCATGACCTCCTCTTCCCAGATTAACGCTTCTGGCACGCTGAAAGTCTTCTTTCTCATCCGTAATCGGAGAGCTTTCGGATACACTGTCTTGGTCGTACGTATCCATGTCGAGGAAGCCTTCGCGGCTCTTCATCGTCTCGCGGTCATGAACATGCGAGTGTACCATATGGGCACGAGCGCCCACGGCTCCCCATTTCATGTCAGCTGCTTCAATATCGCCCTCATCGCTGCTCGGGCGGCCTTCGCCTGATATTAGAGACCCTTGACGACGATGGTTATGACTGTGCTTCGGGGCTAGTTTTGACATATACTCGTCCTCAGCAATGGCAAGATCCTCCTGGGTACTGTTGGTCGGCGAGGCACTCTGTTGTTCATCATCTTCGCGGCGATTGGCTTTCGCTATCGACTCGCGGACAGTGGAAGCACGTTTGCTTCCCATTCTTCCGGAAAGCCAGGACGCTTCCGAGTCAATTGATGCGAGCGACATGGACATGTGTGGCTCGGGAGAAGGTAGCTGCGTGGACGCTCGCCGGTGACCAGAAGCCGGAGTATCGAGACGGGGAATTGGTATAGGTCGTGTCCCAGTCTCTCCCGGACTTTGCTCTGGAAGAGCGGGTAGGGGATCGGCCTCTGGGGATTGCACGCGGGAATCCGGTGGTGAGAGCGGGAAATCCGGGAGATCCTCTCGGAATCGAGACCTGGTTCGCTTCGGGACTCCCTCGCTACCCCTTCGAGCTACATAGTTGCCAGAAAGTGATTCTGGTGTAGGGCTCGGTGTATCGCCTTGCAATCTCGCAAGAGCTTGTGCCTGTGCAAAGGCGTGTGCTTGCGCTGCTGACTGCGCCGGTGATTGTGTGCGCGCATGTGCTGCCGCTGCAGCTTGCATCTCCTCGCGGGAGGCATTGGAGAAGGATGAGGGCCTGGACGTCTGAAGACCTTTGCTACCCCATCTCAACAAAGACGTGAACGAGAATCGGTTGCCCTTCTGGCTAGCTATTGACGTCTTCCTAGGCACGTCTTCCTCATCGATCCTACTGGGCGGAGATGAAACGTGTTTTTCTCGATCAGAGTTCAATGTTGACTTGGATCTCGATTTTTTAGTTCGTAGAAGACCCGCCAGAAGCGAAGGCTGCGATGAGGCAGGTGCCTGCTCCCCAGCCTGCACTGTCTCCGTTGGTACAGGTTCAGGCTCGAGTCCGGAATCTGGTGCAGCATTGGAGACTGTTGCGGCTGCTTGTTGCTGATCCAATTTGGAAGTATCTTCGATTTGTTCTTTGAGCTCAGGAGCAAGTACTGTCCGAGTGGCTTCTTCGGCAGGTTTGTCTAGCCCCTGAGCAGTTGTATCCAAAGGTTCAAAGTGATCGGAAGGCTTCTTTGGAAGGCTGGCGTGATCAAGATCACGCGGCTCCTCGGGGCCAGTCTCTCGTTGTTTTGATGAGGTTACAACAGTCGAGGCGGGCTCGATGCCAAGACCATATAGTTCACGCCCGATGACGCCGCGCTCGAGGTTCTCCGGCGATGGCGTGCCGTTCCTCTGAGCCTCGGCTTCTTCCTTTCGCTGCTTCTCAGCTCTCCTAGCCAGCCTGCGCTCGACCCTCTCTTGTTCAAGCTGGCGTTTTCTTTCGCGTCTTCTTTCGTCTCTTTCCAGAAGCTCTCTCAGTTCGCCAGCATCGAGGTCGTCCGCAAGATCATCGATTCGTTTATTGGCTTTTAGTGTCTCCTTGGGGATTCGCATACGTTCCGCCACCGGACGCTTTTGCGAGCCGTCACGTTCAGGCACTGATGCGTGAGACGGGCGCCATCGCTGCTCATGGGTATATCGAAGGGTTGGTCGTGGCGCAAGTGAGTCAAGTGCGGAAATCTTGTATGAGCCATACTCGGAGTCTGAGGACATGGTAGAGTGAATCGATCCAGGCAAGGGGAGTGATACTTCGGAAGCGGGATCGTTCCACTGGGCCCCAGGGCCTACTGTCCTCGCCCTTTTGCTGTCTCTCTTCATGGGTCTGCCAGCCTGCCAGGCATCGGTTGCTGGTCGTGTCGGCATGAAGTTGCTCATAGCTTTAATTTCAGCTTCTCGGTCAACGGCCTCCTTCCTCTTCTTGCTGCTTTTCCTCCGTGGCGGGTGATGTTTGGTAGATTTATGGTGTAGAGTAGGGGTGCGCTCCCACGCAGATTCGTCCATTTCGGCGATCGCAGCGGTGCCCGGATATGAAGGTTGCTCAGGCCGCGCCTGGTTTTTACTGACACGGATTGAATCCCGTCTGCCTGGAGAGAAACTGTACGTTCGTTGGCGGCGTTGGACGGTTGGCGACCCAGTTCGCTGCTTCTTCTGGGAGCCAGCCCTGGCAACGACGCCTTCGGTTCGAGCCCTAGCGGGTGCCGCACCCTCGACATCTGAAAGATTGGCGCCGCTTCGGGAGCGCTTGCGGCTGCTCCGCCGGCGGAACGGCCACAAGGCCATTGTTTCGAAGTAACGGGGTTCCTATGGGTAGGTGTAATTTGTGGTGCAAGGTACTCGCTATTCTAGATGGTTGAATGGTCCTTCGAGATTAGGCGAGTCGGGCGGTAGGATCATGGTGCTTTCAAGATGAGATGCTTCGAGAGTGCATCAAGCAAAAGACTTGTCCAATCTCTCCGGCAATGCAGTATCTCCAAGGTTTGGGTAACAGCGTTATGCAGATACACCTTCGAGGTATAAGCAGGCGTTACGTTGCGCGCTGGGCAAAGGTGGACAAACCAATAAGGTACAGTAGTCGCGACTCGAATCTGGAATGAGAAGGGTTAACGATGGTGGAACGGCGCGTCGCACGACAATTGATTGATTCGGCCAAGTAGAAAGAAAGGAAGTGTGGTCAGGAATGTAAGGATAGAGAGAGTAAAGAGCCGAGGGCTAGGACGGCCGTCGGGGAGAGAAGGGGCGGGAAGGGTAAAGTGCTTGCCACTGGGTGTGTGACAGGGCTGATTCTGCGTGCTCCTCGGTATTAGAGGAAGCGTCGGTGGTTATGCAAAACGAGAAAACGAGGGGGGTGTCAGAATCCGGGGAGGGGGAGGAAATGCGATTTAATGGGGGACCATTCCATTACCTTGCTGAGCCAAGCAAAAGCAAGCAGAACCAAGGTGAGGTAAGGTACGGGAGAGGCAAAGTACCCTTAATAATAGCATTCAAGATACCACAGGTAAGGTAAGGTCTGGTCGGGTAGGGCAGAGTTGCCGTACACTGGGGTCAAACAGGGCACAAGCAAGGCCCAGACGGGTTGGATGGACGCATGGAGTGGACGAGGGAGGCTGGGATCAAGAGTGAAAGAGGTCAGCGACACGCACAAGTCGCATAAGGTAGCGTCTACTAGTGGTACATGACGAAGCCTTAGCGTCAGGCTCTGCAGCAGGGTCTCAGCGCGACGGAAGTACTGGTGGCGTGGCGTGGACGCTGCAGCGGGGCAAGAGGGCCGATCCCTGCGGCCGGCAGGTACTTGGTCGAGCTTCGAAAACGTGGGAAGAACAGAATCCTTTCCGCGGCGGGAGTGCTGGCATTCGAGGTACCTCGCATGATGCGAGCACACTCAGGTACCCGCCCTGCCCTGGCCACCAGAAGTAGCAGCTACCGAGCCAGTAGCCTAACCGCTCCGTGGGACCCATGGAACAAACGCCACAAGGGATGAGCCGGGAGTATGCTGCGGTCTCTGGGTCCTCCGCTGACTTGGGGGTACATGGACAGTGCGGTACCGTGTCGTAAGTCGGTGGGCACACGGAACACTCGCTTCGCTGCTTGGACTTAGACTACTGGCAAAGTCCCCTCATCGCTACCAACCCAACGTTGCTTTGCCACCCTGAGTGCCTGCATAGACGGAACAATAACCAGGGGAGTGTCTTCTAATCCTCATTTTCTAGTCATGCCCGACTTGCTGCTGCGCCCTTTGCAAAACCCCTAGTCCCTGCAACTTGTAAGGGCCCTTCAACGGGCACGCTTCGTTTTCCAGACAGCCAGCTGGACACTCTGAGGAGATCGACTTTGGACAGCTTTCTCGGCTGTTGTTGCTGATCAGCTACTACCGGGCTCTTAACCTCCGATTTTGGGGGCGCCTTCGCGGACGATCTTAAAAAAAACATTAGAGGGGGGGGGGGGAGGACCAAGGGCTCAGTGCGCAAGTGCGGATACAGAAACGACCCATCCCTTACGGTCTCGGCCCTCGCCAGCCACGTAGGAGAAAGAACAAAGCAATTTATAATTGACTGACTTGCGTAGTCAAAGGGATTAATCCCGAAGATGAGCTTCCTGCCACTGGTAAATGAGTGGTCGTCCATTAACCTCAATAGCTTCATGATTTGCGGACATGACAGGCAAGGACACCCCGTCTTCGCAACCTCAGTGACTGATAGTGCTTTCGAGACCCCGCTCATCCTCGACGGCGTCCGGGGTTGGTTTCTGATAACTGAGTAGCTCGTTTGACCATGATGAGTGCATTTGCAAGGTGCACCACGGGACTCCAGCGACGGGAGGAAGTAGGTTGCCACCCTGCATCAGCCACGGCATCTAGTGCGAGCCTCGGCCTCCCACGTCGTCCAGTCAATTTCCACTCCACTCTGTCACTCGCTACGCGTCCCGAACTCCGCCATTGTTCGTTCGGGCTTACGACGAGTCTGGTCTACTTCACTGACTCGATCCCCCAAGCCTCGCAGACCAAGTGCGCCGCTGACCATTCTGGCGGCTCTACAATGGTACATCTCTTCTCCCGCTACTCTCAGAACCTGCAAGTGCATGCGAGGACATCCAAGCTACAGAAAGTGGATGCCCCGTCTGACACATGTTAGTTTCCTAACGAACTGCTGGTCTTGATTCAGATCATGTCTCGATCTAACAACTCTGCACCAATAAACACCGTCTTCCCCGCAAGCCGGGCTTGAAAACCAGTAATCGGGGGCAGCAGCTTTGAACGACTGGCTCGACTGGGTCACAAAGCGAACATCAAGCCCCTTTCCCCGCCTCCATGCGACGGGTTTGTCCTTGGCCGATGGCTGTGCTCCTCCGAAGCCCTCGTAACTGGAATACCAAAGTACCAGGATTCGGAGATCTGGTGAGCCTGGATTCTGCATGAGCAAATAATTCCGATTCTCCAAGATTTGTGCCAGGCCTGAATCCGTCTCGGTAATAATTTAGACGAGAGCAATGATCTCGTATAAAATGCAACAGGATCCCCACAGGCTTCGTATCCTTTGGCCGGGGTGTAGAAAACTACTGCCGCAAGCTTGTGCGACGGTTCCGGGCTTGCGCATTTTGGCAGCGTTACTCTTAATGCTAGGACTGCTTCACACGCGTTCGCACAAGGCCGGGTTCATGCGATCATATTGTGAAGAAGAAGACCACCCCATTTAGTTAATAATTTCCGTCTCATTTGAGCATCTGCCAGACGGCCGGTATCCTGCCGGGACTAGGACTGCTTTGGATACAAGATCGACAGTGAAAACATGGGTGACTGGGCAGGGGCTGGGAGGGAAAGGGTACTAGCCATGCAACTGGTCCATTTTTGTGTCGTCATCGTCAGATCACAACCTCGAGCATTTGAAGGCCTCACGTCGTCCAACTTACATTATCTGAAGACGTCATGGTGGGTAACTTATCGTCTTCAGAATCGATTCCTCCGAGACGAAAGACTGCTCAATCGCAGCGTAGAAAGACGTTTGGCTTTGTGACCCGCCAGCGTGAAAGGGTGGAGAACTCAGTGGCCGTTTCGCCGCGAGCCTGCAAGCTGCAGGGACGACAGCTTTGAATTCAACCGCATTGATGCTGGCGTGACACGTAGTAGTTTTGCGTCGGCGTGCGTGTTGCACAGGGGCCATCATTGGTGCTGTCAATGCACGTCACCTGCATTCAGTACTTGCTCTGCACATACCAAAGTCCAGAAAAAAGTACAACCCGCAGTCGCAAGTCGCTCGATGGCTGGGCAATCCCAAAAACAATTCTGGCCCGGAACCATGTGGAAAGCCCCGAGAGGGAAAAGCAAAGAAAGCCATCTACGTAGCAAATCATGGAACGCGCAACGAGATACCTCTACACATCCGAGAGCGAATGAAATTCACTCCTGATTTCTGAATGGATTTCTCAAGGTTTGTCACCCCAGAAGCTGAGGTGTGGCCTCGCACGTTGTCGCCTTGTGCAACAGCCAGAGAGCCCTTCCGCTCTAAAATTAGCTGGCATGTGCGGACAAACTTCCAGGGACAATCAAGGATGGCTTGTTCTGTGTCACAAACTCATCTCACTCTGTAACCAATGTTACTTCAGAGTATTGCGCGCTCGGCGCTGGGGCGGCGCAGGAAGGGACAGTCAATCGCCAATGAGAACTGAGAAACGCCAGTTATTCGGACCAGTGTTAGTGCCCTGAAACAGTCGAACCAACCAATTCGGCCAATGGGCAGTTAAGTTAGGTTGGGACTAGAACATGAACATTGCCATGTCCCCATGATGGTCCGTTCACCCACATTGCTTCTTCTTTGTCCCTCAAGCAAGGTCATCAATCATTGCCTTGTCGCATCTTCCCGAATCACTAGCTACAATCAACTGTTGGCTTTTTCTGTGTGTTTCACATGTGCAAGAAGTTTGGCATCATTTCCAGCCTATACAGGCTGTAACCTCGGTGGTAGATGTCCCATTCCCTTAGTACTACTATGCCCCATTGTGTACTACTGTGTATCACAAGATGCCTGTTCTCAAGTCACACGTGAGACCGCTAGACAATAAAAAATCGTTTGGTCGAAGCGTTTGTGAGTCAGCCACGTGCTTCGTGCTCAACATGGTGCAGCTGGCCGTCATTTAGCTCGTGGTGGGACTATAAAACGGCACCTGTCGGTGAGGATTGTGCCAAAGCGAATGATGAGCCTCAAGCAATCTGAGTAGGGAGTTAGGTAGGACCGCCCTTGATCAACATCAAGGCACATACTGTGAGGATGCCAAGTATCCGGAGTATCCACGGTCATGGCCACAAACGTAAATGCATTTTAAATCGATGCTTTGTCACAATTCATGGTGTTCTATACATACTGTCTGGCTTGCTACAGTACAGGCTGTGGCCAATGAGGGACCACCGTCACGTGTTCGCGTCGATTGTTTCCACAGCAACTCAAATCCCACTGTTTACCAACCACGGCACTTGTCCAGCACCGCATTTGTAAATGGAAAGAGCAATTCTGGCTATCAGGAGTAAAACCCAGCAGCTACATTGTTATCGAGCACCACCAGCGCCAGCGCTCAGAAGCCGCCAATATGGCCTACAACCCGAGGATGAGCATTATTCCAACATCGCAACAGTCGCGAACCCGGAAGAAAGAGGAGGAAGCCGACGCGTTCATGAGACTGCCAGATCGCGAGATCGTGGGCTGCATCACAGACATCGGTATCAACTTCACAGTGGCAGACCTTCAGAAGCCCAATCCGGCACATGTCCAACAAATATTCGAGTGGTTCGCCGAGCTTCTTCTCAATGCGACCCGAGAAACCGTGGAGCCGGCTATGCGCGCCGCAGCTGACGACATATGCGGCGAATTCGCGGACGTAATTCCACCCGATACGCGCAATCTGATGGGTTTTTACGTGTCGCTGCGCAGGTTGCTGTTCGAGTGCGGCATCACCGACTTCAGCTTCAATGATCTCTACAAGCCCAGCTATGAGCGACTCGTCAAGATCTTCAGCTACCTCATCAATTTCGTCCGGTTCCGTGAATCCCAGACAAGCGTCATCGACAGATATTTCAACAAGTCAGAATCTACCAAGACGCGCATCGAGACATTGTATTCCGATAACCAGGAGAACGAGGCCCGGTTGGAAGATATGCGACATAACCGAAAGGTGATGGAGAGCCAAGTTCGGGAAAAGACGATGAGGAACGAAGAGCTGAAGAGACAACTTCTCGAGCTTCGACGGAATCAAGAAAGGGTTGCTGCCCGGCTGGAGGAGGCGAAACAAAAGAAAACCGACCTCACAGCTCTCTTGGAGCAAAAGACCCAAGAAAAAGTCACCCTTAAACAGGAAAGTGCCAAGCTGCGGCCTTACATGCTTCAGAGTCCAGTAGCCTTGCAAGACAACTTGACAGAACTACGAGAAATCCTCAACAACGACAAGTCTCATATCGATGCACTTGACAGGAGGGCTAGAGCACTCCAAACTTCAACAAATTCTTTCTCGGTAGTCTCGAGCGATGTCGCCTCGTGCATCAAGATATTCGACGAGATTGCAACCGAGTTGGGCAAGGAGGAGGAGGAGATGGCCAAGAATGCCAAGCAAAGGGACGCCCTCTCCGAGCGCGGCAACAATGTCCGTGAAGTGGAGCGAACAGAGGCCCTATTGAAGCGACAGTTAAGCAAGTGGACCGAACGGACAGAGAAGCTGCGGGAGCAGAGCAATCAGAAGGCGCAAGACGCGAAAGACAAGATGCAGGAGTTGAGGGCCGTTCACAAGAAGCTCACTGAGGAGCATACGGACAAGGGCAAGGAGATGGAAATTAGGAGAGTCAGGATCGAGCAAACGGAAAAGAAGGTAAGATGGTGCCCACTCTGAGTCTAGTTTCCCAGGAGGCTGAAAACTAACTGCGCATTAGATGTTGGATTTGAAGGAAAACATCGAGAACGAAGTCCACACAGCCTACGACGAATACCTCAAAATGGAGGCTCATATCAAGCTGTACATTACCGAAATGGAGCAGGCAGTGTCATGAGGGGTTGCGAGTCACGATGGAAGTTAATGTTTATGTCACGGAATGAGCTGAGATACCACGGTTTGGCGTTGGGGCGAGCTGTGCTGTGGGGTTATTTGTCGTTTGAGTCTTTGTCATACGAAGCTTGCATTACTTGAATATAGAGTCAAGTTGCCGGTACTGTGCTTGTGGAATGGCTAGTGTCTAGTCGCTCACCAAAGCCTTCGTCAGAATTCGTAAACCCAAAAAGATCAAACACCCTACGAGATGGAGCAACACGACCTCTCCATGTCCCGTCATCCCTTACTGAGCTCCCAGTCAGGATAGGGACTGGCTCGTTCAAGAATTGCTCGGCGTATTCATATCCATTTGCGCCTTTCGGCTCGACTATCGCGGCCCGAAGACTGCCACCAGCGACGGCACTGACCAGTGCAGACATGGATATACTCAGGCCTTGAGCAGACCACTCGCTCGCGCCGCGATGAATCTCCAGGAATCCATACACCAGGAGCATGGGTGGATGCCTGGATTGCGACGGCGCAAGGGGCGGCGCGGGGACCGTGGAGTCTGCGACCGAAAAGGTGGCCAGAAAGGCGCGCAGGTGGGTGACGGTGGGCACGAAGACGGTCCTGATGTGACGCGAGACGACGACCTGCATCAAGGGTGCACGAAGAAGTGGATGAGGGTCCGGGTGCTCCTCGGCGGGTTGCCTCCGTTCCGGGTCGGCATCCTCCTGTGTGGCGGACGGTGCTGAGGTTTGCGTTACATCTAGCATAAGCGTTTGCACGAAGTCCTGGTTTGAGCACCCGATGACGAGTGTCGTCGGGTATCTGTAGAAGGACACGATTGATGTAAGAAGCTCGGAAGGTGTTTTTGGCGAGAGAAATATTGGTGGAAGCTCCATTTGTGCAAGAATCTCGACCGCAGACAGGTTTCTGTGTGTGATCAAAAGTGTTCAAGAGGTCAAGGATGAAAGCTTGCTGCATTCTAGACCGGACCAGTTCGCCAATACTGCATAACTCATGATGTGCTTCGTCCTTGTGAATGTCCTGACCAAAAAGAGTGTACCACGAACAAAAAGTGCATCGTACAGTGTTGTCATGCAGAAAGAAGTTATGGTAATAGATGAGCTCATGGCCGTTTGTGGATTGACGATGACTATCGATAAGTCACCCCATTCGGTCTAACGCAGCGTCGAGGTACCGCGAGCCAACCCCACCAATTCACTCCTGGTAAGTTAAGCTCAGCACGAGACGCCAACGTCATTCCTGCACATCCACACCCAGCGCACCAACACGCCCTTCCATAGCTCTGGGAGCTCGCCGTTGAGCCCAACCATAGAGAATGGAGTCCATAGCGAGGATCTCGACTCTCATGGAGACGGGTGAGTTGGCCCTCTCGGGGACGCAGCGGCAATCAATGCAGCACAGCATGCTAACGGAGGCTTTTGCTTTCCAGCCAGGGAGCTGACCCTCGACGCCGCCCAAGCTGCGCGCAACGTGCGCACAAGCTCAAGACCGCTCGACAGGAACCAGATCAGAAAGCTCCTGGACAGCCGGAACGAGAGGGAGGTGCTTGAGGGCTTGCGACGCGTTGTTTCGGTTCGTGCCGTTCCGCCAGGAGCAGTGTCCTGTCATGCGCAGTTGCTGATTGATGATTGTGCCACAGATGATGTACCGCGGTCACAAGGCCCTTCCCTTCTTCTCCTCGGTTGTCAAGAACGTTGCGTCCCCGAATTTCGAGATCAAGAAGCTGGTCTACATCTACCTGATCCACCATGCCGAGCAGGAGCCCGACCTTGCCCTGTTGTCCATCAACACCATCCAGAAATCCCTCTCCGATACCAACCCCCAGGTTCGAGCACTAGCCCTCAAGACCATGTCTGGTATTCGTGTCCCCGTCATCAGTCAAATCGTCTCGCTCGCCATCAAAAAGGGTGTCGCCGACATGAGCCCCTACGTTCGCAGGGCGGCTGCTCTGGCCATTCCCAAGTGCTATCGCTTAGACCCAAGCCAGTCCCCCCAGTTGATCGATTATCTTGCGACTTTACTCGGAGACAAGCAGTATTTCGTTGCCGGTGCAGCCGTCGCTGCATTTTTGGAAGTCTGCCCCGACCGAATCGATCTCATACACAAGCATTACCGTGGTCTAGTCAAGAAGATTGTTGACATGGACGAGTGGAGCCAGCTCGCTACCCTGCGTCTTATGACATATTATGCACGCATGTGTTTTCCAAGAGGCCTAGCAAGCCCTCAAAAGTCTCAAACAAAGACAGTCGATGACTTTTACGGGGACGACGGTGGCTCTAGCTATGGACAGGCTTCTAGCTCAGCCAATGCCGACCTTACATTGTTCCTCAACAGCATCAAGCCTCTTCTTCAAAGCAGGAATGCGGGAGTCGTTGTCGCCGTTACGAGATGCTATGTCGATGTGGGCACGCCCGACCATGTCAAGCTCGCAATCGGCCCTCTCGTTGCGCTCCTTAGAGGCCCACAGGACACGCAACAGGTTGCGTTATATAACATCGTATCGGTAGCGCTGTTGCGGCCGACAGACTTTGTGAAATACGCAAGCCATTTCCTCGTCCGCGCAACAGATACGGCCCCCATTTGGGAGCTCAAACTAGAAATTCTCACCGTCATCTTCCCCCATAGCCCGGTGCACGTGAAGAGTTTAATACTGAAGGAGCTGGAACACTTTTCACAAGGATCCAATAAGGCGCTTGTCCGAGAGGCTGTGCGAGCTATTGGGCGCTGCGCCCAAGCCGACTCGACGACCGCTCCTCGGTGCTTGAAATTGCTCCTTGGTCAGATCACTAGCCTGGACGGTACCCTGGCCGCTGAATCTCTCACAGTCATTCGGCACCTTATCCAGCAAGATGCTCAGGGTCACGTTGGCACGGTGGTTCGTCTGGCGAGAAACTTGGATTCAGCAACCGACCCACAAGCAAGAGCTACGATCATTTGGTTGGTAGGCGAGTTTTCGGGGCTGAATGAAGAGGACAACATTGCGCCAGATGTTCTCCGAATTCTTCTGAAGGACTTTTCCAGCGAATCGGAAGTTGCGAAAAGGCAAATACTTCTACTTGCCGCCAAGGTGTACCTGCATCACATCAATCGGAAGACTGTGGACGAGAAAGCCAGGGACGCGGAAGAGGATTTACCGCTCGAATCAGACACACACCCCATTGCGCGACTATGGGACTACGTACTACTCTTGGTCAGATATGATACATCCTATGAACTACGTGACAGGGCTAGGATGTATCGATCGTTACTCGCGGTGCCTCAGCTCGCAACACTGATGCTGCTCGCACCTAAGCCAGCTCCCCAAGCGCCCAGCCCGTCCGAGGCTAGAAAGGGCTTCCAGCTTGGTTCCTCGACGCTTGTGCTAGCCGGCGGCGGCGGCGTACACGGTCTCAGTGGCTATAGTTCCCTTCCTGACTGGGTCACACCGGGCCAGGAGCCAGATCCTCGACTTCGGAACCAGGATTCAGAAAATGCTTCAATCTACGACAGTGACAGGCCTGCGGTCCCCGCAGGCGAGAGGCTTGACGAAGTGGCCAGGGCGGCGCCGCCGCCGAGTAAGGCGAACGGCCTTGGCGAGGGTGTCGGGACAAAGACGTTGGACGACTGGTTGGCCGAGGAAGAGGAGGAAGATGACGAAGAGGAAGAGGAGGAAAGTGATGAAGAATCAGAAGAGGAAGAGAGCGACGAGGATGAAGATGACGACGAGGAAGAGGAGAGTAGTGACGACGATGACGGAGAGGGAGATAGGCTTGTCAAGGGTTGAGCCGCTCAGCAATAGAGAACGCATAGAAGTACCGCATACATAATATGAACATGGCAGCATTGAATTGCAAAGATATGATGTACCGTCACTTCCATCGTTTCCGAATCGCACTCATTTTCTCACAATTTGAAAATCTTGTAATTCTTATGCTTAGTCTATACTATTTGAAACCCGTCAAGCCCGTTCCGAAGGATATATATGTGCTCGGTAAACGCCAAGCACGAAAGCCAGGACACAAGAAGATCCACCGTCTATCAACGAACCCAATCGACAGCCCTCTCACTTAGGTACTCTCCGTCTTGACGCCCTCGTTGGAAGATTCGCCCGTCTCGTTCGCGGTAGACTTCTCGGTGACGTCCTTGCGCTTTCCGTTGGCCATCTGAGGGAAGAGCAGGCCTGGGTGGAAGGCGGTGAGGAGGAAAGTGGCGATGAGCATAAAGGTGCTGTCAAGGATGGTGAAGCTAATCTCGTCTTGCATGATATGGTTGCCCCATCCGCCGCTCATCTCGGCAATTCTAGAAGGAAAGTTAGCTGAATTCTGACTCCCAAATGGCGTAAATTGTCCTGTGGACATGCGTCTAGACTTGGGGGACGTACCGGTAAATGCAACGGAGCAGGATGGTGGAAAAAGCGCCAGTGACGCCCTGAAGGAAGAGACGAAACTTGCGGTCGTTCCACAGAGAAAGAGCGGCAGGGCTGGCCTCGGGGCTCTTCAGATACTTGCGCACGCGGATGTAGTAGTCGGCGCTCATGGCGCCGAAGATGAGCAGGACGACCACCTGCAGGACGACACCCGCGATAATGGCACGGTTGCCGCCGTCCAGGAGAGCCTTGTTGTTACGCCCGGCAGCGGCTGCAATACCGCCGCCGATAGCTTGGACGATGAGGCACGACAGGTCGGCGGGGAGGAAGATTCTGGGGTACCAGCGGGGGGCGATGCGCGAGATGCCGGGGTTGAGGTTCAGGGCGACGTGCTTGAGCGTGAGATAGACGGAGACGCAGATGAAAGTCGGTCCCAGGATAATGGTGCAGATTTGCATCTGGAAGGCATTCTTGTCCCAGGGGTTCTCATGGAGGAGAGCACGGCCGACGTAGCCTGCCGCATGTTAGTATTGTTATACAATTCTCTGAGTCTTTTTCTTCTTCTGCAAAGAGCGCAAAGGCAAGTCTTGAGAGGCATGATCTGTAATCACATCCCTTTCGAGTTTGCAGTCTCTCCTCGTAGTTCAGGGATGGAACAAATGCTGAAAAAGGGGGTATGCCCACGAAGGCAAGACAAAACGTACCGCACAACTCCATGAGCAGTCCAATGCAGATGGCGGCGCCATAGGTCCAGGTACGCTTCCACACGCTGAGGACGGAGGCGGCGATGAGCAGCAGGCCAAAGGCAATGGCGAAGAAGATAGATGCGCCGAAGTTGGGGAAGTAGCCCAGGACGGTGGCCTCGACAGGACAGTAAGGCCCAATCTCGGTACACATGTCGAAACTCATGCGGCGGCCGCCGGTGGGCGCGGGAGAGTCGGACATGATGAATGATGCCTTTTCGCGGTTCGTCGGGAAGATTCGTTGCACTCGATGTGGTGAAATTGCTGAAGTGTCCCACTTGATAGTTGTCACGACGCCGAATATCCAACTCCGGTCTTTACTCCTGAGCCCACCTCTTACTTTCCCAAGCAATCAAGATTGTCGAAGTGAGCAGCACGACGTGCCAGCAGTTTAACACGACCCCGGTAGTAAAGGACGTCACTATTCGCCAGAGAGAAGCCGATCCCTAAATCCGATGATGAGTCCACCGGTGGCGAAGCCACAGAAGCCAAAATAAAAAAATAAAATAAAATAAATTGGGTTTGGAAGAAAGGCCAAAGAAGGGATTCCCAGGACCAGAGGAGGGCAAGGAACGACTGCTCGACTGGCAAGGAGGTATAATAAGCCCTTCACGCAACGTTACGCAAGGTGAGGTCAGGTAAAGCAGAAGGCAGACAAGACAGATGGCGGCTAAGCAGCCTCACCGGGGAATTAGGATTAGGATATAAGAGGGCTGGGCAGCGAAAATAAGGTAAGCTTTCGCCTCAACCCACCAAAGGGGGACGGCCCACCCGATCGAGGTGGTATATCTGCCGCATGGTTAAGATATCTCGCATCCCCATGGTATTTTGGGGGGGGTCCCGGCACGCTCTTGTCCAAATGGGCAGGCTCGCTTGCAGAAGAAGACGCCCCGGGATTGGCCCACGACACGGACTCCGGCCCAGATTCTGTGCGCCAAAACGGCCTTGCGGATCTTGGGGCCTTCCCAGCCGGGGGCCCATTCATCCATCCATCCATCCACCTCCACCCACCTCTGGCCTAGCGCAACACTTTCCAGAAGCAGAGAAGAGAGAGGCTTCGCCTTGGGTGTGCTAGGTTGGGGAAGGATGGAGCCCACAGAAGGTCTGTCTTTGGTACTGTACCACAGTGTAAGCCGGTCGTTATCCCGATGATTTTGGCCGATTGAAAAAGTTCCTAATCACTACGCCCTTTGCGTGACGGCCGCTTCTCGGTGAGCGAGGAGAGTAGGCGTGGATTGGGTTACTTTGAGAACGAGGAGGAGGAGATAAGGTTGCAGCGTGTCAGGCTCCCGCATCCGTTACACTGATGGCAAGCCTTATGGTTGCCCGCCAAGACATTCCTTCGTCCCGTCATTATTCAGGCTGTAACATCGTTATTGCGAGAACACAAAATGTGTTGGCGGCCGCATCTGCGTTGGTGACGAAGAAGTTGGTGCCGCGAAGCGAAAAGAGACCTTTGGAGAGAAGAGTGCTTTCTGACCCCGATGCCAAGAGGCGGGCGTCGACTCGTCATCGGAGGATTTTTTCCGGGCGAACCCAGGTGCTTACAATTTCAAGATCGCATCGCACGGGAAGACGATGCCGCGTCCCGCGACATCCGCATCTCCTTTTCCTGTGCGATACAGTACCACGACTCTCTGACAATGGACAGATGTTTCGAAAGTACAGTAGCATGTGTTAAAACAAGTACTTGAGCAAAACCCCTACCCGCTGTCAAAACGCGAAACACGCCCCGAACCACTGGCTACCAAACCATCAAAGGAAGTAACGGTCGCTTCGCAGCTCTAGTGAATGACATGACAATCGGAACCCCACAAAAGCCCATTGTCGCAACATACCAGAAGCAGATAACTTAGTAGCCTGCGTTAGTGCCATCCGGGAGTGTGGGCTCCCGAGAGACCTCGCTTAGAACGACCGCCCCAGTCTGAGTCTGACCACCCCGTTTTGGACAGCTTGCGTCGGGATACGGCTGGATTATGGACTCCGATACCCGGTCCACCTGCTGGCTGTCGGAAGAATGGTTGCACTCTGCGCGGCTGGTTTAATAAACCGTGCATGTCGGCCAAGATTATTGGGAAAAAGGTCAAATGCCACCAATCGTTTCCCTCCGCGCACCTCATCGAGGTTGCTGCATACGCATTGCTCTCTGCACGTGGGATTACGATCAGCTCTGTGGCACACGATTGGTCGACACAACTTTGAGGAGGAAGTGTTGCCATTCAAGGGTAAAGAGTACCAACCGAATCAAACGGGCCTTGGGCTACTCTCTTGACTACCTTCATGTTGACAATGTGGGCTGGCTTGCTATTGCTCTTTGCCGCCAAGATATCTATATACCACTGAAAAGTCCCGTCCCTGACACTCTTCCCTCTTTTCGGCCTGATCATACACCTCGAATGCGCGTTCGGCCAGTGCCATCTGCGCGCCAGCTTCCTCGGCAGCTACCATGGCTAGCCTAAGATCCTTCTTCATGAGCGAGATGCCAAATCCGCCGCGGTAGTCACGATTAGCCGGTGCCGTCTCAACAACTCCTTTTACCGGGTTGTTGACTTCGCTGGGCCAGCATCGACCCGTGCTAACGTTGATGACCCCAGCCAGCTTCTTTGGATCCAAGCCCCACTTCATCCCCAGGTTCATCGCCTCCGCCGTCGCGATGTTGTTGAGCGCCAAAAGGTAATTGTTGGCAAGCTTCGCAGACAAGCCGGCACCCTGCTCGCCGCAGTGCAGGACCTTTCGGCCCATACGCAGCAGCACCGGCTCGAGGCGATCGACAAGCGAGGCCTCTGCGCCGAGCATAAAGGTCAACGTGCCTGCCGTTGCACCCACAACACCACCCGACATTGGCGCATCTACGAACGTGCCTTGACCCGCGTCACGAACCGATTTAGCTACTTGCCGCGACGTCGAAGGGTCAATGGTAGAGCAATCAATGAAGATACGGCCCGCCTTCGGCGACGAATCCTTCAAAATGGATTTAAACACGCCCTGGACGTGTTGAGGCTCAGGTAGGACTGTAATAACCGTATCCTAGCAGCCAATTGTTAGTACTGCTTGTCTTGCGCCATAGTGAGAAAAATGACAGAGAGGATCAATGGCTTTGCGTTTCAGAGGATTGGCTAAATAATGTAATAATCACAGGAAGGCCAGCGGCTGTCTAGACCAGCTGACCCCAACTTAGATCATAGATAGAACAAAAGTGATCATCATGGAAAGGAATATACTGCGAGGAGTGCAGCGAGGAAGGCGACAAAGTTAGGAATAACTTACAGCTTCTTTGCACGCGTCAAGGGCGCTGGAGGCGAGTTCCACCGCGGCACCAGAAGACGCCATCTTCATCTCCGTCTCCAGGCCTTGCATGGCTTGCGGGTTGATGTCGAAGATGGACACCTTGTCACCGGGGCCCAGCTTGGACTGGAGGTTCTTGGCCATTTGGTAGCCCATCTGGCCCAGGCCGATGAAGCCGTACGTATCCAGCCGCCGCGCCGTGCAGGCGAACCCGCGCCTCTGCGCCCGTGGCAGGGACTTTGGCAGTAGCCGTGTGGCGGTTGCAGCTGAGACTCTCATGGTGGGCAAGCGCATGTGTGATTATCCAAAGGGGAGAATCAAAATCATGGCTCGCTCGCTGCACGCGAGAGTAAGCCGAGCGGTGTGCCATTGGGGAAGAGAGTTGCCCTCGGCTCTGGGGTGGTGAAACAAATGCGGGGGATTGGCTGAGCCCGCTCACCCGAAAATGCCGACCATTGCCGCTGCCAGCCAGCCCAGGCGGGATGATCGCGTGGCTAACGAACTGGCTGCAAAAGCCTTGGCTGCGTGGGAAAATAAAAGAGTTGGAGAGGAATTTTTCCTTGCCAGATGCGGAGAGGCACGGCCCACGCTGGGGGTAAATAGTGCAGTGAAAGCGGTAAGAAACGGCAGTACAGTAGGGCTATCACTCCACCCGAGTCGCCCTGGAGACCGCTGAGAGCTCTGCTGGAGCTGCAGCAGTAAACATTAGCGACCAGTAACGGAGGCGCAAAGCAAAGCAAAGCTTTTGCGACTCAGACGCGGAACAGCAGATTAGTGCCTCCAGATTGCGAGGTGAATCCAACACGTAAAATAGACTTGAAAACAGGAGAGAGAAGAGAAGAAAGAAAGAAAGCAAAGAGAGGCCAAAGAAAAGGCACAACTGATTTACAGCCAATTCATTACATAGTATAGCTTGGGTGTTACCGCACTTCGAACTCCTCTTGATTCCCACCCTCTCTTAGATGCAGGAAGTCTCGATCTCGACTCTAAAAATCTACTCCAATATTAACGTTATGTCACATTGGCCCCGTGGCGATTGTGTGAGCTTTTTTTTTCTTTTCGTCTTGATTCAATTCGTTACAGCTATCCGACCATGTCACCTATCCATTCCAATCGATCTCGAAATGGCTCCAAAAGCATCAACAGCCTTCTCGTGAATCCCTAGCGACCTTGTTGACCTTTGACAGGACCACAAGCTCGGCGACCAAAGCTGATATCTTGGAAGTCGCAAAGGACTCGTGACCATCAACAAGGTGAAGTGAAAAAAAAGAAGAAAAAAGAACCAAACTGCGGGATAGTTACAGTCCCAATGCTGGCACAAATCCGGTGAAGAAATCCTCCATGGGCTTTTCTAGATACCAGCCTCCCACGCGGCGGGTGAGCCTAGGAACGAAGGGGAAACGGAGGGGGTTATGTCCAAGAATTAAAATATGCGTAAAGATTGAGTGTTATGGGTGTCCTCGTCTCTTGGGGGGGTAATAAAACGTCTTAAAAGGCACATAGGGAATCAATTTTAAAGGGTGATGGGCCAGCAAATAGCAGCACCATCGAGAATATCCACCGCTCTCGGTCTCTGGTGGCCGAGATGACTCTGACCGAGATGACTCCATCCAAATATCTCAAAACCGACAAGAAGGTTGCTCGGCTATAGGAAATTGACCAGCCACGGTACGAGGGCCCTGTCATGGTTAGCAAAGTTCGCGATTCACAAATAAGCGCGGCAAACATACCCAACGGCAACCGTGGCGCCAATACCAAGCAGTGCCCTGGTCTTGACACGTTCTTTTCGCAGCTCAACCTCCGTCTTAACGGTCTTGGCCTTCTTTGAAACAGGTGCATCTTCCTTTGCCTCTTCGGACTGCTCTCCCTCTTTCTTGCCCTCCTCCTCGCCGACAGAAATGTCATTCGCCTTTCGTTTGCTCTTCTTCTTGTCGGACACGGCAACTTCGTTCGCCTCGGTTTGCTCTTCGACCTCGTCCTGCTTCTCGGACTGCTCTTTGTCCTTCTTGACCATTTCCTTGGCAGTCTCCATCATCTGGGCGATTTCCTCGGCTGTAGGAGGCTGGCCGGCTGTGAAAGGTAGCTCGACCTCGGTGATAGTACGCGTGGTTTCAATACCCTTCGAATCTTTGGTGACTTCCTCGTCCACGTGAACCTTGACCTTGGGGTCCTCTTCTCTGGGCTCGAGCACAACATCAGGCTCAAACTCGGTCGTCTTCATCACGATATCATCCTGCTTGAGCTCGGTCTCGCCGCTCGCCAGATCCTTCTTCTCCGTCGTGACTTCGACCGCTTCAAGCTTGGTCTTGGTTGAACGCTTTCGTGGAGAAGCAACTGCACGCCTCGTAGTCGTGCTCTTTGTGGGACTGGCAGAACGTCGGCTTCGCGAAGCTCGAGGAATGGCTGAAGGGGTAGGAGGAGCCAGCTGAGGCTGGGCGATAGGCTTGGCAAACTCGAACTTGGGAGGAGCGGAGATGTTCTTTGGCGGCGAGTCTGGCGCAGCTGTCACGGAAATCTGCGCAGGATCGAGCAGTGCGCGGATCCAAGGAGTGACCTGGTACTCATCGGCGAGCAGGAGAGCCTGATCAGGAGGAATCCAGATGTTGCCTGCAGTCTCCTCGTGGCTGGTGGTGGGAAGGGACTTGATATATTTGCGCTCGGCCTCTTCCTCAGAAGCTTCGGCGTAGGGAAACGTAGCCTTGAACATGCCCGTGGCCGAAACGTAGCCGTCGAAGCTACGTCGCATTAGGAAGTAGCTGTTGGGGCTGGACTTGAAGATGCCCGAAACGATGCCCTTGGGAAGCGGGGCGCGAAGATGAGCGTAGTCGAACATCTCGAGGCCGCTCTGAGGAGCCTCCTCGGCACCGACCATCTTCGGGGTGAGCTTGGTCTGACCGAGGCGTCGGCGCGACACGAGATCCGAATCTGTAATCTGGTAAGCGGGAGCGCGGTATCGAGCGATGCAACGGTATCATGTACAATCGGGGACGTTCTCAACCATCAAAGGGTTGTGCCGCGAGGGCAGGGTCCGCGCAGGAGTTGTCGCGTGGGCCATGATTGCAGGAGCGACGACGCGATGCGGCGCAAATGGAATAGTTGTACAAGGTTCGTTTCAAGAAGCGCCAATGAGTGCGCTGCAAGCAATGGAACTCGAAAAACTGCGACGAAGCTCCGCCAGAGCTTTTGACACGAAAATGTCAGCGCGTTGAGATCAGGTAGGTGAGCGCAGAAATAGGGAGCTCGCATACAAGAGCCGGGCAAGTTCCGCAATTAGGGACGATTATCGGCCAAAGTACCAATTCGTCAAGAAGAAAGTAACTTGGCCAGTGTGGCGATGAGCCAGCCGGCAGTAGAAAAGAAAAGAGGGAGTTTGAGGTCGGCGGCAGAATCCCTCTGGGGCCGGCGTGGAGAATGGAAAGGTGAAAATAGCAAGAGGAGGATTTGGCCAGATTGAGGGCGAAGAGAGAGTCGCGCAAATTACGGACTTGAGCGGTTGGGGGGGAGCCTGGGTCAAGCAATAACTAAGGGTACCACCCACGCGGGCTGGACCCAAGTCTCTGATGCAGTGGTCAGAGGTCGCTGGGGGGTGGAGCTTTGGGCCAATACCACCTCTGTAATGAAGGTCGCGGGTCACTGTAACGATACTTTGCGTCAGAGAGTCATTACGCCTCTACCCAGCCTGAGGTGGCCGTTCCCGCTGGACACTGGGTCACTCCCTATTTCTTGGCAAATTTTCCTCTTTTGGCTCGCGTTGACCAGTGCGCAAGCCTTCCGCCGACGCTCTCGCATTGGCGCCGTGGGGAGCTGCCACGTTCTAGTCCTTGTCCCGGTCATGTCTGGCTGGGGGCATCAGCCTTAGATCACTACCCAATTTGCACCCGTTCATTTGAGAAGGGTTCCTTTTCCCTTGCCCCAAATTAGGATGGCCCCTACACGGCCAAAGATGGAAGCTTTGGTGGTGCAAAGCTGTTGTTGATTTGCTCGCGGGCAAGGTTTGTCAAGGGGGCGCGAGTTTACCACGGGATTGTATTATGGGTTCGAAGGCGCATCGACTGGCGATCCCCCAAGGTTCGCCGTCAGAGCCAATGACCTGATTGCAGATCACTCGATGAGATCAAGTGCGGTTGCTGCACGTACGAATCGTGGATGAACAATTTCCTCCCCCGCAAGATTTTCCTCAACTCGGCCCAACAGAAACTGCATGCCAACAACGACGGCAGGGGTATGGTTAAGTCTCGATCGCGTCGCGCTCAGGGTCCTTGACTAATGCTCGAAAAGGAAGGCCGGGGATATCTTCTGATCAGCTTCTTCGGCAATATACCCTGGGCGGTAGGTACTTCAGATACCGTCTAGGGTAAGCAAGTATAACCTGCCCATGCTTGCGAGGTCACTTTCCTGGGTTCGTGCATTGCATGAACGCCAGGCCACACAATGTATGAATGTATGAGACCGCAGTGAACTCTGTACCTTAGGTAGCACCGTCTTCCGGGTACTGCGCTTTTGAACTTTCATCAGCGCCTTGTTTGGGATGCTCTTTGTCAGGTTCTTTGGCTTGCTGGGCTTGTTGAAACCTACCAGCTAGACAAGCCCAAATCACGTCTGTCGATACTTTTCTCTAGAGCTTCCACTCGAGGTAGAGTAGATCCGTGGCATTGCGAGAAACACAAATTGCCACTTCTTTAATGCAAGGACAGAGGTTTGCGCAATGGGAGGGGCACGGCATTGAAATAGAGCGGCGATCCATCATCGTGAATGACGAAGGCCATCTCGACAATCCGCATAGCTTAACCAAGGTACGACGATAGTTTCCTCACAAAGGGGCGCCGTCACCGCATCAAATTATCTGAACCCCCTCCCTACCCCTGACCCTGAAGCTCAAGTCGGCCCCCCTCTCCCCTCACCACGTCCCCCTATCCAAGGCCATAGCAACCGTCCAGAGCGGCATCGTCCGTCCAATCATCCAAACTACCCGTCAACCAGGACCCCACCAGACGCCTCCGTGCCCCTCCATCGTCACCGTAACCACCACTGTTGCAGCCGGGGTTCCTCTGACCGACCTCTGCCATGAAACATTT